>CAJNOL010000639.1:6149-42652 GCA_905250125.1 Rotaria sordida | reverse complement strand
GAGCGCAAGAAAATTTAAATAAAGTGAATCTATTTTCAAGAAATTAACCAAACAAAATATCAAATCAGTTTTTCAGTTATCGGAATTATATGTAGTATAGAACTGATAATGAATTATTTTGTTTTCATAATTTTGACTTGAAGTTATGTTGTTTGTTTGTTTTTTTTTAAGCACATGTAACTTATTATATCATCTAAATCATTGATTGTTACTACTCAAACAAATGTTCTCATGCTATTTTACTATTCTCTACAACTCTTGGTTAGAACAAGGAACAAATCAACAGTCAATTAGAAAAGTTATACAATTTACAGAGATAGAGAGTGGGCAGTTCTCACTATTTTTGAGTTTGTTGTGCTTGTATTTTGAAAAGATTTGAGAGAAGAACAACAACTTAGATAGACGTGGTTTTAATAGTTTCATTTCTCTTATCAAAATTTTTTTTCTTTTGTAATGCAACGTATATTCCTGTCATACAGATGATGATGAGCATTTGTAGAGTAACAATGACATAATCAGCGATTATGTTTTTTGGTTCATTTGAGGTCATTGTGTCATATATTGAAACAGTCAATGATTATAACATTGGCTCGGAGTTGCAACTGATCAGAGCTTTTTTCCTGACCAGTAACGGTACTGGTCGACTGGTATGAGTAATTCTCTAGTTTTTCATCTTTAAAAACCATGCAAACTGATGCATTTAATTCGAAAAAAAATTTTCGCAAATATAAGGAACTAAGACAAATTAGGATTGTTTAAATCAGCCGTTTCGGTCAATCACATTTTTTGTATAATATAGAATACAAGATGTCCGTTTTCAAAATGATTCTTTTTATATTAAGAAAAAAATCAACAGTATGATCAACAAAGTGTATGTTACTAAATAATTATCTTCACAAAAAGGCCTGTGATCAAAATGAGATTACAAAGCACTAATGAAGTACCTCTTACAAAATTATTAGAGTTTGGCGGAGTCAGTATGATAGAATACTTCGATGCAGCTTTGACTATTGGACCAAAAATAAATATATGACAGCATTCGGTTCTTAAAAAACCACTTTTTTCTTAATAATTTTTGTAAAAAAAGACAGTCTAAAAAGTCAAAAAAAGTACCAACTGGTCAAAAATTCTCGATCAGATCGGATTGGACCGGACGAGCCGTTTACCGTTACCAATTACAACTCGGATTTGAACAGATGATAATAAAAAATGTTAGAAAAATCATCACGAATAAAGTCAATAATTTAATTGATTATACCACCTTCCTACTGATTGATACCTACAATGAAATCTTTTTGTCGTATTAAATACTATAACCCACAATGTTTAGACATGGACCTCTGAATCTATCTTGTAATCGTTTTACTAAATTTTCTACACTTTTGTAGGTATGTCCTGGAATATCCAATAACAGGATTTCGATCTACAATTTCATTTCTAGGTAGGTCTGATAAATTCTAGAGTATCTTGATGATTTTAGCTGAAATGAATATTCATTTCAGCTAAAACTTTCAAGATAGTGCAAGGATCATTAGACCTATCTATAGGCAAAATTGAAGATCGAAATTCTGTTATTTGATATTCCAGTAAACATCGAAAATTTAGTAAAACACTCATAAGCTGACTTTAGATGCTCGTGGGTACGAACTTTTTTCGAATTTTTCTAGGTTTATCGAGACCTTCCTGTGGGCATACCACTATACATTATGAAAAACTAATTTCAAAAACATGTTTAAGCATATAGAAGAAATACTTTTGCACGAACTTTTTCATTAGTTGTTAGACAATTCAATTTTCTCTTTTATTAAACAAAGAAAAAAAAAACATTTTCAACATGCTTATTCTTAATAGTATTCATATAGATCAATAAAAAATGATGTGTATATATGATAAACAAATTGATCTATATAAAACTAATTGTTCGCTGGTAATATTTCAATTTCATCTGTTTTATTATAATAGACTGCAATTGGATTGATTTTAATTAATTTTTTATTTCTTGGCTTTTTTATTACAATTTCTTGACGACAACGACGACGAAATTTAGTACAGAAAATTGCTTTAGATTGTACATTTGTAAGTAAAATTGCTATGGATCCAATAGCAGAAGTACATGCAATGAATAAAAATGAAATAGAATATAATGGCCATGGAATTGGTACTATTCGATTTACAATCGTAGAGATTAAATAAGGTGTACCACCGATTCCAAGAATACTTGTAAAAATAAAAATATTCTTAAACACTGTTATATTTCTCTTCGCTCGTAATATATTTGTACTTCTCACATCAATACGATTATGTTGTTTTATATGCCAAATAATAATTCCATAGAGAATAGTTATTATAATCATTGGAAATATAAAAATGAAGATAATAGATAGAAATGATATGAGAAAATTTTTTCTTGTCAAAGCACATACACGAGATTCATCTTCATATTGATAAGCTACTGGTGAAATAAGTAAACTACCAGCAATAATACCACTAACTATCCAACTAATAATGATCATTATCCAATGAATACGAAAAGTAAGAAGAATTTGATATTTGTAAAGAATTATAATAAAAAAACGAGATATCGCTTGAACCATAGAAGAATACGATAGAATTGTAACACCAAATGTTCCTAAACAAGCAACGATTTTACAAGAAAATTTATTTTTATTCTCTGAATTAAGAGAAGTATTTTGAATTAATGATGAAAATTGTATACAAAAACTAATCGTATAAACTAGAAGACTAATACAAGAATTGCATGTTAAAAGACTAACAATAGACCAAGGTTGAGAATGACAATGATGTACAATAATTATAATAGTCAATAATGAAAATATAATAGTTATTAGATAAAAAAAAGCAAATAAAATACTCATGACTATAAAAAAAGTTTGATTCATTATTATTTTTTTATGCTTCTGTTCATCTGAAACACTAGAATTGAGAAAGAAAAACAAAAATTTTTTTTAATAAATAATAAATTTTTACTAGACAATTTTATAAAAATGTGCTCGTGAAGAAAAGAAAAAGTTTTTTAATAAGCACAACTCTACAAAATGAGTGGATTCATTATGTGAATCTTAAAGAAATAAATCATTCGTTGTTTTTTTTAGCATTTATGTCGAAAAAATTAATTCATAAACAAAAGTTAATTAGAATTGTAAATATATGTTCTCAACTCCAATGGTTAACTTTAAAATTGAACACTCCTTCGCTATAAATTAGAAAATGTTCTACAAATTAATGAACGAAATTTTATATTGTTGATGAATTCATATAGAGTATTCTAGAAAATAGAAAAATCTATTAGAATTTTCTATTTTTAATAGCAATGTTCTCTTTTTATTGATAATAGGCTTGGCAAATTCGAATGTTCTTTTGGAAAACATCAGACATTTAACATGAAAATTTTGACTGAAAAAATCAGAAGCTTTTTCATTCAAATGAGGAAATCTCTTGGGAATCTATTCGCGAAAGAAAATGAAATTTCCTTTCACTTCATCAATTCTTATATTCTGTTGCCAGGTTAATGACTGTAAAAAAGATGGAGGCGCATTAGAACACATTTTGATCCATTTTGATTTTTAAGATCCAATCTAATTGAGTTAGATATATTTGGGATGAAAAAATCATAAGTTTCTGATCGTTTTTATGGTAAAATTAAGACATTTTGATTCACTCATAATTGTGAATAGGATATATCTTTGAATATACTAGACTGTATACAAAATTTTTCATTGCTTAAATTTTGAGTCTGAAATATCCATGTACATTCTATTTGTCGTTTAATTATTGTATCAATTAAGCTTTCTCCATACTTATTTCACTTCCTAATCAATAGAACTCTTCGAGCATTATAATACTCATTTCATTCCAAAGAAAAATCATATTTGGAATTAGCACAATAGATTGAGTTGACTTCTGTATCTTTGAAATGTTTTCTACAACCTTTTCTTCTGATCACATTTTCACCCTTGGCCTCTCTCTCACAGATGTGTGAAAAAATTAATTTAATCAAAAAAAGTAATTGTGACACTGCAAAGCAATTTCTAAATTGGTAAAATACTATTTGAAGAGAAAAAGACAGATGACTAAACAATAATATAATTGTCTTGATTAAATTCATTTTCTCACATACCCCTGAGAAAAACCAGGGGTGAAAATGTGATCAGAAAAAACTTGCAGAAAATATTTAAAAAGATACAGAAATCAACTCAATTTGTCGTGTTGATTCCAAATATGATATTTTGTTTTTGAATCGAAATAGGTGTCATTGGGTGTGGATGTCACTATCCTTTCTAGCAATGCCCACTCCCACACTCTGTTTGACGAAGATCTGAATTTTGTTAAATTTGACCGGTAATCTGAACGGCTCATTCTCAAAGGAGATGGCTTTTATATAAACCTAGCATTCTTAAAAACCTACTATAGCTATTTAAAAGATTTGATTACTATTCAAGAAAAAATAAATAAATATACGAATTTCAAATAGTTAGTCATACAACAAAGTATAAAATAAAATACTCAATTCTGTTAGAAGTGAATCAGCTATTCAAATGATAAAATAGCTGTAAATATATGTTTGAATAACTATTAACTAAAAGAATGTTTAATTGAGAAGTATCTCTTTTAACAAGCTAGGACGTGTATGTGGTATCTGCAACTACTATCCATTTCAAAATAATAGGCAGGATCAAAGATCACTAAATAACTCCAAAATGCAAGCAGCTAACAACGAGCGGTCTTTTGCATTTGAGAGTCAAATATGAAGCAAGTAAATTTTTAAGAGAGGAAAAAAATTTTCGATAGTTTTCTGGAAAACTTGAGGTTGTGACACTTATCAATTTTCGTTTTTGCGTTTATTCTTATCAAAGATTGTAGTGCAGACATGTTAACGTATTCCTATGCAACCAGCACTCTTTTTCACCTTCCGTTGAAAAACGCGAAACCTATCCTTGAAAATCCCAAAAATAACATTTTTGATGGTTTTCATGATTTTTCGACCCTTGATCGAAGTCAAACTGCTCAACAAAGTGTATATTCGAAGTCGGCATCAAAAATTGCATTGATTAGCATGTCTACGAGGTTCATTTGATCACTTTCATTTTTTCATTATACTTTCATGTCACTCTTTGAATTACGAGGTGTACATGGTAAAAAAAAATAAAAATGAACAAATAAACCTCAAAGACATGTTAATCGCTGCAGCTTTTGACGCTAATTTCAAATATACACTTTATTGGACAGTTTGACTTCGATCAAGAGCCAAAAAATTATGAAAACCATCAAAAATGTCATGTTTCGCTCTTTCGAGGATAGGTTTCGCGTTTTTCAATGCAAGATAAAAAACAGTGCTGGCTGTGTAGAAATATGTTAACGTGTCTGTGCTACCATCTTTCGTAGGAAAAAACGCAAAAATGAAAATTGAAAGGTTCCACAACCTAAAGTGTTCCAGAAAATTCTCTAAAAACCCTTAAAAACAGATCGAAAAAAATTTTCTCTTTCATACATTTACTTGCCCTATATTTGGCTCTCAAATGAAAAGATCGTTTACTGTTAGTTGCTTGCATTTCGAAATTATTTAGTGATCTTTAACCCTGCCCATTATTTTGAAATGGATAGTAGGAGCAAATCTTTTTTGAACATCAACTAATTAATGTAAAATTTAGATTGTTTCACATAACCATTAACATTAATAAAAAACAGACTACATTTATCATTTGAACTGATAATATTGATGATGAACAAATTAATTAAGTGTTTTTTTACACTATTAAGGTTCATATGACTAATAATTCTTCATTACATATAGCACTTTCAAAAACATCATTGAAAAAGTAGCGGAACACATATTGAAATATTGGAAATGACAACACTTCAATAATAAGGACAGATTACTTACATTCCTTGCGTTTAGTATGTAATTATTGGGTTACTTTAGTGATCATCAACAGAAAGACTTCAAATTTATTAAAGATACGATGAATGCAAAAAGAATTGAAAAAAATAATTCAATATTAGTAAATCAATAATTCTTATGTTGAAATACTTCTCATAGTCAAGGTTATTCATCCAAAAGAGAAAAAAATCTTCATTGTTTATTTGTTTATTATGGTTGGTATAGCTCTGTACTATTTAAACTACCACTAGCATATCCACCAATAACTAACACTTTTCCATTTGTTAATACCGATGCTGTGTGATATCCTCGTGCATAATTCATATTATTAATGACGTTCCACACTCCTGTCGATGGATCATACAACTCGGCACTATCTAAACTAACCCCGCCATTCAATCCACCAGTAACTAACACTTTTCCATTTGTTAATACTGATGCTGTGTGAAAGTATCGTGGATAATTCATGTTATTAGTGACGTTCCACATTCCTGTCGATGGATCATACAACTCGGCACTATCTAAACTAACACCATTATTCAATCCACCCGTAACTAACACTTTTCCATTTGTTAATATCGATGCTGTGTGATATCCTCGTGCATAATTCATATTATTAATGATATTCCACACTTCTGTTGATGGATCATACAATTCGACACTATCTAAAACACCCGTATTATCTCCACCAGTCACTAATACTTTTCCATTGGTTAATACCGATGCTGTGTGATGATATCGTGGATAATTCATATTTTTGGTGACGTTCCACATTTCTGTCGATGGATCATACAACTCGGCATTATCTAAACTAACATCATCATTCCATCCACCAATAACTAACACTTTTCCATTTGTTAATACTGATGCTGTGTGATACCATCGTGGATAATTCATATTATTAGTGACGTTCCACATGCCTGTCAATGGATCATACAACTCAGATCGATTTGAAAAAATACCATCATTCCATCCACCAGTAACTAATACTTTTCCATTTGCTAATACCGATGCTGTATAAAGGTTTCGTGAATAATTCATATTATTAGTGATGTTCCACACTCCTGTCGATGGATCATACAACTCGGCATTATCTAAACTAACACCATCATTCAATCCACCAGTAACTAATACTTTTCCATTTGTTAATACCGATGCTGTATGAAGATATCGTGGATAATTCATACTACCAGTATTAAAGAATCCTAATAGTAAATATTTATTAGATTCAATTTAGAAGAAACTTGTGTCATTAATTCGTATAGGATCCAAGGTCATAGAGATGACATATTAGGATGTAGCAAATGAAAACTATACCCTATAATTATTGTGAACCTTCTTTGGGCTGTCTCTATACGTGAAGAGATTTTGTACTGTTCAAACAGAATCTTTTAAGACGATGTTGTCTAATGGTTAAATGACATACTCCATGGTTTAGCAAAATAAAAAGGATCTCAAATCTTATGATAGAAAATCTTTTGACTCAATGGCATATTAAAAATATAGTATCGAATATTAAAGATTTGTTTAAATCGAACATAGATATATGACAATTCAAAACTCAATGATTCGTGAGAACTAAGTAAAAAAAAAGCTGATTACTAAGTCTTTTCATACTAGCTGGATTATTGAGCAAGTGATTTTATTCTAGCTGTAAGTTTCTGACAGCTTCATTCCGATGTAAAAAGTTTTTGAATCAAACTGTATCTGAATCGCATTTCGTTTGCGTCTAGACACGTTTGACTTGATATTGGAAAGTTTAAAAAATCTTACAATCTGTCTCAGGTTTGATATGAGTCGCCATCGACATTCTCTAACGATGGTCTTTACTTCACTGTAGACGAACGGAATATAAAAATGTTGATATGTCTGAAATGATATAAATAAGATTGGAAGAAGCGAACTAGCAATTAAGAAGCAAGTATATATATACCATGAAGTCACATGTGATCATAACCATTGTGGAATGAAATAGACAGTATATATGAATCATGAATTCATATCTTATTTACAAATACATACTTAAGACATGCCAAAAATAGTGGCGGTCGCATCTCAATTTCGTATCAAAGACTTGGAAGAACTTTTTCTCTATTTTGTTTAATAGAGAATAGATAAATATCTAAATGTTGTTTTTACAAAATATCTATTATGATAAACTTATAAATCATCTAGATATTTTATCGAAAAAGATTTTTTTAAATATTTTTCTCAAAAAATGTAAAAATTACATAGTTCGATCAATTAACTATATATAAGTTTGTCGTAAATACCATCGATTTACTAAGAGAGGTCGGAACTTTCTACTCATCCTTTATTTGATTATACTTCAACTATAATAATAGAATTTCGATAAGAATTGTTTTTGTTGAAACTTAACTAATGTGTGAGGCAGATTATATGTTTCAGTCACGTAATACATTGTATTAAACGGCGAAATATACCGCAAGATGCAGCGTGAAAAGCTCGACAATTTTTATATAAGACCACTTATTTTACAGCAGGGTAATGCTGTGATTTTAAACAGCAACAATAACAAATTTTATATCAAATGGACACATCTTGAATTACCTGCCAAAATGCATGTATACTTTACGATTTTCATTCTTCATGTACATATTTTCACAAAAAATAATAGTAGATTCGTAATCTCCATCAAAAATTGTGTAGAGTAATGTATAAATGGAAATATTTTAGTTTAAAAATGCTTAAAACTTTTTTATCTGAGGTGCATCCAGGGTACCACCAGTATTTTTTCGAAAAATTCTTTTTTCGTCAAATATACTCAAATGACATTTTTATAGATTCAATTTTTGATGGAGATTACGAATCTGCTATTATTTTTTGTGAAAAAATTGTATATGAAGAATGAAAATCGTAAAGTATGCGTGCATTTTGACATATAATTCAAGATGTGTCCATTTGCTATAAAATTTGTTATTGTTGATGTTTAAAATCACAGCATTACCCTGCTGGAAAAACATTTTTACACATTCCTGTACAATCTAGAGAGTAAAGCTTGTTTGAATTGTGTATTTCTTGTTCTCAAAAAAAGCAAAATTCTGTGCGACCAATTTTCACTGCCCTAAAAAAAATGATTTTTTTCTACATGAAGAAAAATTTCTTT
Organism: Rotaria sordida; assembly: GCA_905250125.1. Classification (NCBI taxonomy): domain Eukaryota; kingdom Metazoa; phylum Rotifera; class Eurotatoria; order Philodinida; family Philodinidae; genus Rotaria; species Rotaria sordida. Next base: position 33,626 of record CAJNOL010000639.1, on the reverse strand, counting down.
TTTCTTATTTCATATATAAAATAAACTGTTCTTTATAAACTGTAGAGCTTCTCACGCTGCATCTTTTGGTATGCTTGGTTTCTTAATACAACGTATTAATCGATGGAAAATTGAACGGTAAAGTTTAGATATTTAATCTACCTTACCCATTAGTTAAGTTTCAACAAAAATAGTTCTTGTCGAAATTTCATTATTATAATATTAGTTGAAGTATTATCAAATAGCATAAAAATATAGAGAGAAAGTTTCTCCAAGCCTTCTATACAAAATTGAGAGGCGACCATCACTACTTCTGGTATGTCCTAAGTTTATGAATAGAATGCTTCCTGTATAAATGATATACTTATATGAAAAACCAAATCGCATAAAATATATTGTGTATATATTTACAAAGTTTTCCTAATTTCTGAAAATTTTTTCTTTTAAAAAAACCTTAAAGGATATTTTTTCTATAAAACTGTATTGTTTTCAATTTTAAATACTGCCAATATTTCAGAATTTATTATTTGTTTATTATATTTTATTAAATAGTATGCATTTATTTTGTCTTTCTTTTTGGTTGTGTAATAAAAGTATTGGAAGAGATTTCCGATAGTGATTTTCAGAAACCAAAATAGACAAATTCATTAAGATATTTCAATAAATCTCAAGAAAATTTGCTTCCGATCAGAGAACAAAATCATAATTGAATTGAATGAAAACTTGTTAAACAGTTCATCATTTCTATCAATAGATTAATATTTTCATGAACATAATCATTTTTCTATGTCATCAAGTACGAATATTATGTGAAGCATAAAAAACTACAGTAATATATATAATGCACTAATTAATGTCCTTAACAAAAAGATTTGAAAAAAACTTGAAAATTGTTCAACATTAACAATTTTTTAAACTAGATCAATTTTGTAGGTGATGTTAGTAAAAAATTTTGTTGTGGACACATAATCCATGCCCATATAAATATTTTTTGTATCAAACCGTGTCTGAACTGCATTTCGTTTGTATCTAGACGTGGTTCGAAATAAAATCGCGTCTAGACTCAAAACTATGGTATGGGTGCAGATGTGGATATGAGCGATCACAAGATTGATATCCACAGCCACACCCTTTAAGTTTGCCTGATACATCAATATAGACAGCACTTTTTTGTGATTTTTCTACAGACTATGTTTTGATCTATAAATGAGTCGTTGTAATGAGTAGTTTCAAGTAGGATTATGATCCATAAGAGTATGAAACACAAACAACTGTATTTTGTTTTGTAGTCTCTTTTGTGTTTCATTCTTCCAACATGGAAATATGTCTCTATTCATAGGGATTCTGTTTCTTCAAACTTAATAGAGCGTGAAACAGATAGCTATTTAGAAAGAAAAAAAGGACGTCGTATTATATCTATAAAGAATGCTTTATTCACTCAAATTTACAAATATTACTTCATTATCTTTAATCTTTGGCTTAATTTTCTAATTTATTTAAGCAAACTTTTAAATTTGTAACCTCTTGAGTTTCAATTGAAGAAAGTTCGAACTTTACTTTTCTACAGAGTATAAAATAACATAATTCTTACCTCTGGTTGACCAGTGTTCATCACTCCCAGGACGTAATATAATTGGTATTACTGTAGAGTTTGTAATCAAAGTTGTAGATGGCGATGACACCTGCTTTTTTCTCATCAAGATATATATAGATGTACTCATAAATGAGATAACGAGCAAGAGTTCTAAGCTTGCACTAATTCCTAGAATCATTTTATTTCGACGTGTTCGGTCATGTCTATTGTATTTAATGAGAGCAGAATCGTCGGGTGAAACATCTACGCCATTGAAATCCATTTATAAAATTCTAAGATACAACGCAAAAAACAGATTTTGTAAATATTCGATTGATTGTGTTTAATGTGTGTCCATCATTTACATGAGTAGTCATGCGAGAAGTGAATGTTGATACGGTCTTATAGTCATTCTCCTTGATTTCGTTTTTTTTTCCTTCACTCCATTTATAAGTGATGAATATTAGTTAGTTTCTAGATATTAACATATGATAACAACCAGCACATTTTTTTTTACAAGTCAATATATTTTCTTAACAAGAGAGTCACACTTCCAACATAAAAAATATTACGCTTTCGTATTTTGTTTACATCTCAGTAATTTTGGTACTGAAAAATTAAATTTTTTTATCCGATAAGTAGAATAGTTTACTTTTATTTTTAGCCTTCTGGTCTGAGTTCATAGGATTTAAATGATCATAAACTAAGTCTTCGACTAGTATACCTCGATATTTATTGAATACAAATGAAGAAAAGTGTATTTTTGTGAAATAACTTCTAGAAAAGTTTTCAGTCTAGTCCGATAAGAGTAAATGAAGATAGTAGGCAGGATGATGAGGCTCTATGAACAACACAGACGATTTACTCAAAAACTACTGACATTCTCTTAAGAAATTTTTTTGCTAAAAGCAAGTCTTGTCTTTTTTCGATATTCTATTTATGATGAAAATTTCAGTGCAATCAATTGTGTTCTAGCTGAAAAAAGAGAAATAATCAAAAAAAAAAAAGGAAGAAAAAGGAAGTATCCTTGAAGCAACTCTATTGTATTTGCCGCTTTAATCAAGTAAAGATTATGCACAAAGCTTATACTTTTACAAGATCTTAAGTTTTCTAGTAACATGTTTTAAATAGAGAAAAAAAAGATATTGTTGGAACTTTCACAAGAGTATTTTTCACATGCAAATTATTATTTTCGTCAAATAATACTTAACGATGCATCTTCTTTAGAAAAAAATGTCAAGCTTTATTTTTCTCACAGAAACTTCTTCCAATACGAAACAAATATAAAAGATGATATATTTCTTCAGCAATTCTCTTTATAGAGTATTTCAAATGGATAATTCGAATAGTAAAAGTGTAACTAGTGAACAAACGACATATAATATGATAAAATCAACAAACTCTATTCCACTAAGATATTATTAATTCATTACATACAAGATTATTACTACTAGAAGTCAATAATAGTTATTGTTTATTTTTTTGATGAAATTCAACAATGTTTAAATGAAATTAAAACAATAACTAGTGAAAATAAACTATTCTAAATTGTTGTATCTGGATCATTTGCTAATGAAATTCTATTGGAAATAGAAAAATATTTCAATAATTGTATTTTGTGAATATTATAATTGATATATTCATTTCAAACATACATGTTTATACAGAGTATGAAACTTTAAAAGATTCTATAAAAAAAGAATTAGTATTCTTAACATCAAATTTATTAAATCATCCAATTTTAAAATTAATGAGACCATTGAATTCATTAAATGACTTTTGTATAAATAATACTTATTTTTCATATGCTGTATTCATTGAATTAATCACATAAATGCAACAAACAAAACGTTCAATGGGCCCTATGTTAAATAGATGTAGAGATTTTCATCGTGATAATAAAAAACATATACATCGAATGAAGCAATTGATTAGTAAGTTGAAGATTCTTTTCTTTATAGAGTAGTTCATAGAACTTTTCGAACAGAAGATGTAACATTATGGTAGTTATTTCGTTATTATATCAGTGATCTACACAAACAATTGGAACAAGTTCATAAACAATAAAATATTCAAACAAATTTAAAACTTTATTGTGGTCAATCTTGTATGTCAATAGATGAATTAGAATATTTGAAATCAAATATTGGTGGTTCATTTTCAACAAATGGATTTCTTTCTACATCAAAAAATTGTCATGTTGCTGGATCATTTTTCAGTGGTGCTGCTGATACTAATCAATCAAAACCTTTTGTTTTTGAAATAACTGTCAATGGATCTAATCTTCAAAATACGATTTTTGTTGATATTGGCACATATAATGGTTGTTATAATGAACTTGAAATCTTATTTAATATTGGAACAATTTTTAAAATTGAAAATATTTGTTAAAATGCAGACCTGAAAATACATATGATTCAGATGAAAGCAACTGATGAAGTAAAAGATAAAATTAAAGAAAAAATTGAAACAATGACAAAAAAATTTCAAAATAATAATATTAATCTAGTATTTGGCCAGTTGTTACTCGATATAAATCAATATGAGAAAATCGAGTCTTATTTTCAAAGATTATTACAAGTCTTACCAGAAATACATTGAAGATCAAGCTTCAATCTATGAGTATATCGATACTCTAAATATGCGAATAACTAATTGGAAGGAAGCATTGAAAAATTTTAATTTAGTATATGAATTAAAAAAGAAAAAATTACATTTAAATCGTCGAAAAATAGGTCGAACATTGAATTGTATCGGTAATTATTATAAAGTAATGGGAGATTATTTTCGAGCAATGAAATTTCATAAAAAACCTTTACAATGTGGGTGTGGGTGTAAGGTTTGGATACTGTAGTCAACCAAACACACTAACACCCACACCCCCAAATTTCTTGCTTGACTTCGTCCTTGAACTCTATGTTCAAATAATTGATTGACAGAGTTGCCAAAGAAAAAATCTCTTTCAACACAATCAGGTCTTTGGAAGAGAGCTCTAAAGATCATAGTGATACAAGTGTGAACAGAATAAGATCATTGCCATTCATTTAATGGCATATTTCTATGCTCAATATGTTTTATATACAAAAATATGTATGCTTAAATGTTTATCTTTTCGCAGTGATTGCTCTTAACTTCCAGCTATGATACATATAAGAGGGTATTAAATGGTAAGAAAAAGTGAAGGCGAACTTTTTCTCATCTATATTTATGCAATAATTTTTTTTAATAGTTATTTCAGCTTTTCTTCATTCAGTTCTTTATGCGCATCTTTCTTTCTCTATAAATGAATACATGATATACAGGAGAAACGTTTCGAAATTTTATTTAAATTGAAGGTCAATAGTAGAAATATTAGTCCAAATGTTAAAACATTCATTCCCTAGCGGACTTATTTATGAATGAAAATTGTCAAAGTCTTGCCAAAATAATTTTGAATTCCAACAGTGGTCTGCTTGCGAGTTCCACCTTTGGGTGAGTGTCATATGATCTGAAAGAGATCATGTCAACTATCAAATGTGTTTACATCATCATCAGATTTTCGTTCATTATCAACAGCATCGCATCGATGAGACATGGGTCGATTTTGGAATGAATTTGATTTTTTAGTTGACTTAACATGAAACTGTATAGGATTATCTTTGATTGTTGTTGTTATGTTCGTCAGCAAGATATTTTTCTGGTATTCGAGACCATTGGGTGGTAGTCGTTATTGTGTACGATATTCAGTATTGTGAGGCAAAGATATCTGCGACGAGAGAAATAATCGACGTTGAGTATTGATGAACATACGCATGCGACGACCGTTCTGTTGTTGTCCAACGACGAAAACAGACAGGACATTTGATTGTCGTTTACCACTGGCGTCGTTGTTTTTTTGATAAGAGTTTCGTCTCATTTTTCCAGCATGTAGGTGTCCTGACGGCTTGCATTGGTCAAGAATGAAGATCACTGTGTTTTTAAAATAAGAATGAATATTCTACACTTATTTCAGTAGTATTTTATACAAAAAAAGAGCAAATAAAATTCGAACACTTGAAGATAAAAACATTCATACATATTCTTCTGTTTTATAGCCATGTATCATAAACATAGTCCAGGTGCTTTTTATAGTATGATATGTAACTTTAAATTACGAGTGAGTCAGATAAAATTACTGTTTTTTTTATAATCTGTTTCTTTGACTTAGATTAAATCAGAAACTTTCGTTCTGTTTTATTAATATATTATCTTTCAAATGAACATTTGCAGTTTGTTGTAGCTTTGAAAGTACTGGTTACAACAAAAAAATGTGCTTTGCTGTTTTCTATTTCTTCAAAGAGAAATAACTTAGTATGCACGAATCGACATACTGCTAGACATAAGAATTTGTTATATCATAATATCAATGATAAATTTTTCATTGAACTAGAGTAGATAAAAATTGATCATCAAAATTTTCTGATTTAGTGGTTGAGCAAGTAATGTTTTTGTACTATTTGATACCATGAATTCTCAAAGAAAAAATATGACAGATGCTGATTTTAAAAAAAATGTACATCAATGAAATCTTCAAAAAATTTGTCTATCTTGTGATATCAAAACGAAACTTTTCGTCTAGTGTAAATCTCGTTTCCACTTTTAACTGTTTTTCATTACGAAATTGAGGTCTAAACTAAATATTCGTCATTATTGGACTTTGACCGTACTTTAAATCATTAATAAATGAATGTCGTAGAAAAGCAAAGTCATAAAGCAATTCTGAATCCATCATACATAAGTGGTATGACATCAAAGTGATTATTATCAATTATTTTATTATTTACTTGTGAGTTTGATCATAAAAACATTTGTATTACATGTTTCATAATCATCCAACTGAGCCTTCAATTCCATTTCTTTTAGTCACTTCCGCTCTTCTTCTTGTACTTTGTTTGTTCTTTGTTATCATACATACTCAGAGAGTTTCCTCATTAGAAAAAAAAAACAATAGGTAGCGAATGGAGTGTAATCGCGCGGAGATATTTTCTCGCTTGGTACCGTCATTTTAAATTATAAAATGCTCATATATATCACTTGAACTGTGTGAAGGTTGTGGGAGTTTTTTTTTTTGGTGCAAACTTTCGAAATACCCCGATACTACTCAGATATTGGTGATGGAATAGTTGAAAGTAGCATTCAATTCTAACTCGTACGAATAGGTCTTCTTAATGTGGTAGTCGAAGATTAAGAATGCTTTTTATTAGCATTCTTGTTCGTTACTCTGTATAGCAAAGCTTCAAAAATATCCTTTCGCAATGACACTGAAGTATCATGCTATTGTTGTTAAACAATGTTAATACAACTCCGTTTCAATCGCATATTGATCTCATGAAGTGTTTTTGGTAACTAAGAGAAAAAAGAATTATTGTTGACAGTGGAGAAAATGCGCCATTCGCCGATTGCTTTGAGAATCTTTACAACTCTAGTAAGAGAAACTACTTAAAGATACCGTGCGCAAACACATTGTCATGGAGAATGTGGATGTTGTTCTGTTATTCAACAACACAGCTATATGCATACACCCACACCCAGCTTTAAAAAGAAGGTTTAGAGAGCTTCTAAACCAAAAAAGAATTTTTCCCCGGGTACGCAGGAAGAGCCTTTAATTCTGAACCTTTTTTAGGTTTCATAGGGAAGAAAAAGGTTTTGTAGAAAAACTACAAAACGTTGGAGGTTCAACAATTCACCTTGAGAGTTTAATACAAAACCTTCAAAAATTTTAACTAAACTCCGAAGGCTTTGTAGTTGGGTGTGGGTGGAGGTGTGAGTAGGAGTGTAAGTGTGAGGTGTGGGGTGTGGGTGTAGGTATAGATCTTGTCTTCATCCACACCCACATCCACATTCACACCCATACCCACACCCCATCCACACCCACCCACACCCACACCCACACACCCTCACCCACCCACACCACCCACACCCACACCCTACATCCCACATCTACACTCACACCCACGTCAGTCCACCCTTACTTGCGGAAGAAAAACTAAAATGCACGGCACTTACGTTACCGTCTTACCCACTCTTTCCTATCACATTCTACACTACTTAATGGATTACGTGTGAGCGGTGTTCTTACCAAAGTTTTCAGGGCTACACTTAAAGACCCTAGAAGACCAATGATAAATAGCGCTAGATATCTCTTGAACAGTGAGCGTTACACGACACGTCTCAACCGGATAGCCATTCAAGAGTAACCAGAACTACACCGAGACAGTCCTTGGAGAATTAACAATACTAAATTTCGCTAGCTATTGATGTCTTATGGGTACGCCTATACGATAGCCTCGAGGACCCATAGTACTCCCATAGGATAGGTCTTAAGAACCAATAGGTACTTCCATAGGATAGTCCTTGAGGACCCATGGTTATTCCCATAGGATAGGGCCTTCAGGGCCTATGGTTACTCTCATAGGATAGACCTTGAAGACTTATAGGTACCCCCATAGAATAGGCCTTGAGGTAAAATGTGGACTCCAAATGACGGTAAAATATGGATGCGTAAGTGGGCTCCAAATTTGGAGTTAACGCAGTTTGAAGCTCACTTTTTTGGCCTTTGACATTATGTCTGCTGAGGAAAAATTGTTTCGCTATAATTCAACCAAAGCAGGTCGAATCTTGGCATTTTTTTAAAGATGATATAGTACTTAATGAGATCTTTCTGCCGCTGAAAGAATCAGATCTCTACCTAGAAAGACAGCTGAGTTAAAACAAAAACCAAAATGTCTTAAAATGATGTACTCCTCTTTATACAAAGGTTTCGCCATGTCGAAAGCCATTTGATAGGCATAATTTGTTTATTTTGTATAGCTGATGGCTGCATCTAACAAAAGCTGTTAGCGCAATCCGTTGCGGGATTAAAAATGTGAAACACGATGTAGCTGCTATAGCCGATGTTCTAAAAGCTGTTGCTTTTTATGCATACTGATGTACATTTCTTCATAATGGCTTACCATATATTATAGACTTTCAAATGGATAATACTCTATATGTGCTTCAATCATATGTGAATTATGCATCATCTCTGATATTTCCTTAAAGTCTTCTATCATAGTCTATAATGACCACTGAGTCCTGTCTGTTACGGTCTGTGATGGATCCAAAATCTGTCTGTGATAGGCCCAAAGCCCTGTCTGTCGCGGTCTGTGATGAGTCCAGACCCCGTCTGTCGCGGTCTGCGACGGATTCAGAGCCCTGTCTGTCACGGTCTGTGATGGATCGAAAACCTGTCTATCGCGGTCTGTGATGGATCCAGATCCCGTCTGTCACGGCCTGTGACAGGCCCAGAGCCCTGTCTGTCACCGTCTGTGACTAGTCCAGAGACCTGTCTGTTACGGTCTGTGACGGGTTCAAAGCCTGTCTGTCACGGTCTGTGATGGGTCCATAACCCGGTCTGTGATGAGTCCAAAGCCCTGTCTGTCACGGTCTATGATGAGTAATTAGTTAACTACATAGTAATTAATTAATTAATTACAATGTCTGTCACAGTCTATGATGGATAATTAGTTAATTACAGAGTAATTAATTAATTAATTAAAATGTCTGTCACGGTCTGCGAGGGGGGGGGGCGGGGGAGTGGGCCCAAAATTTCTACCTCTAAACACTTCAACACTCCTTTCAGATCGTGTTTCACAAAAAACGAGCACTCAATATTGGCAACAACTCGTACAAGAAAGGAGACAAACTAGGGTGGGTGTTGCCTTGGAAGATGCAAGAGGAATATTACGCCCACCCACACTCACATCTACACCCAAACCCAAACCCACACCCAAACCCACACCCACACCCACACCCACACCCACACCCACACCCACACCCACACCCAAACCCACATCCACACCCACACCCAAACCCACACCCACACCCACACCCACACCCACACCCAAACCCACACCCACACCCACACCACCACACCCACCATGTTGTTGATTTCATCTGCAAAATGCGATTCTATCGCCATCATTTTGCTACATAGATTAATCATATTGACTCAAAGGAAGAAAAGTGAGCAATAAAGAAAGGTAACCTAAAGTGCAAAAGAAAATATTTATCGTTTTCTTCACTACTATGGAGAAACATTTCTTCTTCCAAACTTTTTCTTTCTTTTCGAAACAATCTCAAGTAGCAATAATATTTTACTTCTCGTCTCACGTGGCCAATGCAAAATTTTTTATCGCAGTAAGAATATATCCAAATAATAAAATGTCGTCATTTCTTTATATAAAAAGGTTCTGATGAAATTTAAACAGTAGGTTTGTATTTCATTTACACATTGAATTTCTTTCACGTCGCAAATAACTTGGCGAAACAACTCACAATCTTGACTAAAACGGTCGACTCAATCAATTAATATTCGATCCAATGAACTCTGATCGTGAATCGAGTCTAACATATTCGGTTAGTTAAATCAAACCATTCGAGGACGATGATGATCACTGATGTTGTCGATGATTAATGTATTGATCTAGAGACAACTCGCACTGATGACTTGTGTGACTCATTTATTTCTCAAAACTTTTGAGTTGAGTTCTCTCGCTTAAGTAAGAACCACGGATAAATCACAATCGATCTGACATGGTCGACTATGATCTAAGGCTTTCTCAACACTAAAACTAAGATAGTTACAGGAAGAAATAGCGCATGATCTGATATCTCATAAACGACAAAAATTTTTACTCCACACTACGTTTTTTCAAAAGTTTTTGAGGATTTCCGTCATCCCCTATTCGGAAAATAAACTGTTTTTGATCGAATTCTTCAAAAATTCTCGAAGGAGCTTCATTGTAGCCAATAATTTTTTGTTTTGTTTGAAAGCTCGTGTTTAGGGCTAGACCTTCTCGTGATTCTTTTTTCAAGTAAGCTTTTTTATTATCATGTAAAAACACACCTCTATAGAAACCGCACCATTTTTTAGGGTTTTTTTCAGTCATTGAACTTGTCATCCCTTTTCTTCGCTTAAAATATAAGAATTTTAAAAAAACTCACGAGAGCAGCTAGCCGTAAAAACAATCTTTCAAGCAAAAAATATTTAAATGGATAGAATGAAGGTTCATAGAGAGTTCTTGGAGATACGATCGAGACATTGTTGAACCTTATTTGGTGAATATCTCTGTCAAGCATCATGATATAGTGCTGAAAATCTTACCATAGCCTTCTCACATCAGGCCCGACATATTCGGAAAATTTCCTGCAATTCGGACGTTTCTAGTCTGAGACTGATTTTTGAGTGAGGGTGGGGCCTCAAAATTACGGCAAAAAGAACGACAACTTTTTATTGTGATTATTTAAAGCAGCCGTCAACAATGTTTTACAGTGTATTACGACTAGCATAAACAATGACTTTACAAAATTACTGTTAGTACTGATCGGATCACATCATAAGATATCGTATCGTGAAGCGTAAACGGTTCGATAAACGATTATCGTTTTCTATCTTACTTCGTCGTAAACAGTCCTTGCAGTTGGTGTACTGCTCTTATTGATATATGTATGAGCAGCATGCTCTTATGACGAGCTATATACGTTACTACGTAACGGCAACGGCTCATCAACGAAGTCGAAAGACGGTCATAAGTTGTGCTTCACATAATATTTTCATAGCCCTTAATACCTATTGAACTATTTTATTTTTGCAAAATCAGTTGATACAGTGTAGAGTATCGTTGAGCAAGATTCACGAAACCCGTAAACATTTCCACAGTAAAATAAACATACGCCTTCTCATGCCAAAAATCCAAACTCTCTTTCTTGATTACGAATCTATACCTTTTGATTTATGACAAAATGTGTTTAAAGACTTTTACGATCAAGCACTATAAAGCTATAAAATCGAAAGTGGCCATATGAGATAATTTAAAATTTTCTTGCAATATTGGCAGAAGGCATGCACAGAAACCATATTTTTGTTCCATTTTTGATTAAGGAGAAGAAAAAAAAGAATTTCAAATTATTGCTGACGAAGCCACATGGAACCTATAAGAACTACGGGTAGGAAGGGTTTGCGTCGGTATGGTTGCCGGCGATTGTGGATGTGAACATGGAGTAGCACAAGATAATACTAAAGCTACATCCGCATTCGAAGATGACTTTTAATCGAGAAAAATAAGTTTTAATGAAAAGCGTATAGAAGCTATTTTCCATAAGCGTCATTCCTATTTGATTTTTTTGTCGAATGCGGAATCATCAATCTGGACGATGACAAGGATCAGATCTTGCACATGAGTGCTTTTTTCTTTTTACATTCGTTACAATAGTTCACTTGGACATATGACCTCACGCGTCAGTAGATCCTGTAGTGTCTGTTAGAAAACGACTGTGTTTCGGTGCAAGTATCAGTATAACACCTATGCCTACTTCGCTGCACAAAACGCAGTGTCATAATTACAACCGTATTGCTATCCTTACCAATCGTGGAGTTGACGGCACACGTACGATTGCAAGCGTACCTTTTAAGAGGGTTTACGGTCCTCGTAATTATTGATTTTGGGAAGTTCTTCGGAGAAGCTCAGGATGATCATGACAGTTGTCGAGACGGTCAAAAATTAGGATGTATAGTTGTTGCTTTATCCAGTTTGTTGTCGTAAATAGCAGTGAATAGATGTTCGACAGGCACAATATTTCGATCGCTTTTATTCCTTCGAAGACAGGAGAACTATATGTGACCAATGGCTCTGGATAAGATTATAACTATCTTCCATGTGTTTCTTGAAATAATATTATAACCTGTATACAAATACAGAACATGAATTTTCTATTTTGGATGCAACGTGACAATCCTGTATGTTGTATCGTCATTCTTCTATTGCTCTGTGGATAGTCCCATCTTTCTACTTTCTCCCCTTACGACATGGTTTATCATGACTTGCGCAATCTATTTTTAATATTGTATGAATAAATACATTCTATAACGTTTCAAAAAAAAAGAATTTATTGTTAGTAGTAACCCCATCCCCAAGGGGTTGGTCGTATCGTACACTTGATAATGATCATCAAACTGTTTGATAATCGAGTATCAGACCGTTTACGACAATACAGTAAGATGTTGCTGTAACACGGCACCTAACAAACGGCGAGAAACCCCCTAAAATGGTCACTTAGCGTGTGGGTGAACGTCTGGATGGGTGTGAAGAAAGGAGCAAGAAATACCAGTTTGTGTTAACGCCATGGCGGCAGCTTTTCGGTTTTTATGAGTATGGGTGTCAGTTTTCATTGGACAGACGCTGACAACATAATCTGCATGAGATGTTGCTGAGGTTCTGAACGCATGGCAGTTTCTCATGCCAAGAAGACGAAACAAGTTTTTAGGCTGCCATTCTTCGCAGCAGAGTCCACTGATCGTTGACACAACTGAGTTTGCCCCCATTCATTGCGCAAAAGTGAGTCGACAAGTTTTCGCCATCAGACCGAGCTATTTTATTTGACAGATTGTACGACCAATCGATTTGATTGATCAGATGTCTCAGAAGATTCGATCAATGATGGAAACGGTATATTGTAACATCTGACCGGTGCATGAAGAAAAAGTCATCTATCTCGTTTAAATATCCCATTATGATCTTTCGTCTCTACTTTTTCCCGCGCAGATTAAAAGCTGATTATGAATATCAGCTTATTATTGAGATTAGGTTGACTATTCTTTACAACAAACTCCAAACATGGACAAGACGGTTGAGTATTCAAAATCACTTTTTTCTCAAGCCAACTCTTACGTTTCTATTGTCTTTTCCCTAAACTCTTTTAAAATAGTGTTTCTTTATAATTCAGTATCAAAAGCTGAATAGAAAAACATGGATTCCTTAGATTCGAAATAGATAATATAGCAACGACAATAAATATATATATAGGCTCAAAGCCTATGTTTATAGTAATTTTCGTAAACCAATTTGCTTTTTTTTGAACACTATTAGCATTGAAATCCCATATTAACTCGGATCACATATATTTTACTAAAATTATTATTGCACAGAAGAAGTGTGGTCGTGGATGTTGGTGTAAAATGAAGACTCATATCAACATCCTTATGTCGGTGAGCTTTCCAGTATTTGAAGCATGTTTCAAGAAAGGGACAATCCTATTGAAACAAAAAATATGTATTTGTAACTAACTTTTCAAGTACTATCAACTCATATATGTATAAATCAATGAAAAATAAAATTCACTCTAATCTTTCCTTCTGTGTAGCTATATGAATACTACCTTGATTAGATGGAGCTTTCATCCGCAAGTAAATTTGGGGGAAAGTGTATGATAGAGTCCTGTAATCGTCTTGGAATGATCTATTGAACGATGTAAAGCTCATAAAAACAACTATTGAGATAGTGAAGAGAGCCTTTGAATGATTACTGAAATCATTACGTTGAACATGCATGAAACGAGCAGAAAATTAAATGTCAGCATTAACCTTGCTACGAGTACTTGGACATTTTACTAATATGCATTTCAAAATTAAAGAAGAGTAAATATTTGTGGAATAATTTTTGATAGGAACTAGGTAGATATCTGCAGTTTTCATTTTTTTAAAAGAAAAAATGAAACTACATCGAATCGTGAATATCAGACTGTCCTGGCAAATTTTCTCAGAATCACCCGCCAAGTTTCTTAAGCTTGGAATTTTAATTGCCCGTAGTGTATCAGAATCGTTAGTAAAAATTTAATAATTTATGTAATTCTATTATAGAAAGGTTTTGCTAATCATGAGTTATTTACATTTTACCATATGTTTTCGGAAGATTTTTGATGAAAAATCTATCTTCTAAACCTATGAAAAAACTTGGCTGGTGCTATAAGAAAACTTGTTAGAGCAATCTAGTATTCAAGATTCGATGCAGTTCCATTTCCTATTTTCAACGATGAAAATCGCACATGTCTGTTTAGTTCCTGTCAAAAATTATTCCAAAAATATTTACTCTTCTTTTATTTTGAAATGGATGTTAGTACTTTATGGCTCTCTTCCCCGTCCGAAAATTCAATTTTTTTGAAGAAAAAGATTTTTGAGCTAAGCATACAAGGATGTTGCCTCAGATGTTTATTTCAAATAATCATAGAAAAATGTTTCAAGTTTGAAAGGTTTCAATGAGATATACTACAAGTTTCAGAGGTCTTCTATGATAGTATTCTTTAACAAATTCAGGTACAAATTGAAGAAAAATTGTGACAAACTCCATTTTGCTATTCGTTATATAGTTGGTAGGAGTACAACTTCATGCACCTTAATTAATTTTAGCGATTAACGTATGATATGGCCATATTTTATCTGGATGTCCAATCATAGCTGAATGAAATGCAGAAAATTTTTTTTGCATTTTTCTTAAAACCAGTTTTCGTGCTATTGAACAAACTCCGTACAAATTTTTTCCAAACATGGTTCATTATAGAGAGCTGCGGTTTTTTTATTTATTAGACCAATTAATGTTTCTTAGGATGAGCGGAAAGAATTTTTAAATACTTCCTAGTTCTGTAGAAAAATTTATCTGTCTGAAAAGTCTATCATGATCTTTTCCAGATTTTTCAGGGTTTTAGAGATTTTGACCTGCCCAAAATTGAAGAAAGCAATAATTAAAAAACCCCTCCCTCATCCAAAGGAGCAAACAATTCTCTTTCAAATAAGATATTTCTCGATCCTGTATCTTGAAGTATAGTGAAAAGGAATTTGTACGAATTGTAGGCTCATTTTGGGCCTTGATTTTCAGAACATTTCTGAATGCTGAGATTTGAAGAGCTAAAAACCTTCGTAAGCTTACTTTCATGAGCCCAATATTTGTAGAAAGTTCCAGTGAGATAAAATGCACAGTATCGAAAAATCGGTTTTGCATGGGGGAGGGGGGGGGCGGCCTTAATCCATAGCCTGTTCATGCACAAAGATGCGTTTATTGATGCTCTGCAACATACCCGAAATTCATTCTAGGATCTTAGAGTATAAGGCATTAGGAAGGTAAACTAGCACGAACAGGTGTCGATGACTATTATGCAAGGTGTTCATCATAAATAGAATTCTTTTCTATGATATTTTGTAGAGAAAACGACTTTTTATCGGTTACTAGAAGGAGGTCATAATTTGGATAGAGTTTTCGCATTCAAATGTCAGAACAAAAGAAAACAAACTTTTTTGCGGAAAAAATAATCGTTTTTTGAAGAATGCATTGTGGACGAGAAACAGGTTGGTCCCTGATATCAAGTCAAGTTTTATCTGATAAGCTTGAAAAGCAGTCGTCAGTATCAAATTTTTGCACTGGCTGCATAATTTCAAAATACAAATCTTTTTGGGCTTTAACTTCCGTCATCTTAGGCGGTGGTTTCATAAACTCCTAATGTTCAAAGAAAATTCTCGAGAATATTTTAGAGCCATGGTTGAATCATTCTGGAGAATCTGTTTCGCGAATTATATTCTCTTATAGATAAAATTGTAGAAAATGTCTGAGTTACTCCTTCCTAACAAATATTACATCGTTTGGCTCGATGAACACATTGGAAAACCCAATTTTTGCCTCCAACTTAAACGCACTTTCTTTACATATATTGATCCAGAAAGTGGTAGAGAAATTCAGATGTCTGATGAAGACATTGACCGAATTATACTGTGCCAAACTGGAATCCCCGTGGCCTTCGACAATTTTCATTTTACTCTAAAAACGTTTGTTGACGAAGCTGCCTGTCTTGAGTACATCAAACAAATTCAGGATCATCGAATCTTGTTCATCACGTCAAGTAAGCTTGGACAATCAGCTGTTAAAGAACTGTTAAACAGACATTCTCGCTCGTTTATCAACACTAAAACTAATAAACCATACGATTCAATATATATTTTCTGTGGCGACATAGCATATGCATGTGGATGGGCCATAGAATACCTAGAATATGTAAAAATCTTCGACTTCGAAACAGATCTTTTAGCCCGAATGACAGGAGATTTAGGACGTGAATTCCTCAAGCAAGGTCAAGAACTGTTTGAAGCAAATCAGAATGAAGCTGCTGTCGAGCGCTTATCTTGGTCCAAGAGTCTTTTTATCCGTCATGAAGCATTACAATTTGAATCCAATTCACAAAGCAGCACGAAATCTTCATCACAAAAACAGCCACAATCAAGCAAAGAACTAGATAAGATCGATCAACTCCTGGCAACCGTGGATGAACGAATCAACCAAGAACAAAAAAGCGAAATTGAGGATGTAAGTAAAATCAACAGCAGATCCGATTTTTAAGGAAATGTTTGTTTATCGACCTCTGTTAGAAAACAGGACTGCTTAGGTTAAATAGAGAATCGAATATGCTATTAATTTGACACTGTTTAGGAATCCACCTATCTAAAATAAGAAAATATTTAGGCTATTTATTTATTTTTATTTTTGATCAGTCTTCGTCAAACTCAATTAGAACAAGAATCGCACGATTCTGACTGCAAGAATAGATTCATGTTTCTATGGCTCCTGACGATTAATGTTAGAGTGTCTAATACAGTTACCACATTGCGTTGATCGGTTAGGCTTCATTAAAGTGAACGAATATAGAAAATCTTTGATTAATGCATTCAAAAGTCCATTGTGCAATCCTAGGTCAATCATAGTTGGTCGTACATGGCCGTATACGAACCAATGACGGCAGATAATGGCAGCTATTTGTAGTAGCTATTTACAGTAATCGTAAATGATGCTGTACGGCGTATTCCGACCACCGTAAACAATGACCACAAAAAGATGCCGTGAGTGTGGGTTGATATGGGTAAGGATGAGGGAGGCACAATGGGCAGCCAGGCGACAAAATCAATTTTCGAGATTCGAACCCATATCGTAGATAGCATTGAAACTATTATGGTCCTGAATTTAAGTGTAGCATGAATACTGCTCTCTAGAGAGTATGCATTAAATAGCAGGTACCACAAAGTACGTAAAATAGGTGAATATCATCAATTAGACCATATATAAGTAAAATCTATATTTTTAATTGATGATTTAGTTATATTCCTTAGTTATTATATATTTATACAGTATTACATATTTACCATATATTGCAAGCCGTTTGGACTTCTTAAAGTTCTTTAAGTTATAATAAGATCAAAAACTTACCATCAATATAGTGAAAAATAGTCACTGGTCCATAATGCAGTTCTTTTGTCGGAGTTGAAATTCAAATTTTAAATAATCATTAGATAGAACGTGTCATCATCTATCTTCAATCGATGCACAAAGATGCGCCATTGAATCCTTGTCGGGATATTTGATTTTTACAATATTTTTTAGCACAGCGTCGTCGTCCCCCTCAGGCTCACTTGAAAAATCAACTTTCTAATTTCAACCTGAAACTTTGTTCAGAGAAAGATCTCAATGAGGCTAGTTTATTCTGAAAGTTTCAAATTCCCTGGTTGCTCCTATCATTAAATGTGAACATTTAACATTTTGTGCTATAAGCAATATGAAGAAGAGTACTTTTTCTTACACTTGTATCTCGGAATAGGAGGAATCTAAAAATCTGAAACTTCCAGAATAAACTAGTCTCATTGAGGCCTTTCTCTGCACAAAGTTTCAAGTCGAAATTCAAAAGTTGATTTTTCACGTAAATCTGAGAGGGACCACAGCGTTGTGGTAAAAAATGCCGTAAAAATCAAATAATTATCTCGACAGAAATAAGCTAGAAGCACGAACTTTTTTCAGGGTGTTCATAGCTCACTAGAGTCTACATAATGCACATGGTCTCGACTCAAAAGCTATTCGGTACCTTGAAATTGCTCCTGCCACTTTTTTCTGTCTATTGTGAGGAGAGGGGGAGGAATTGAATGTAGGTGTGGGTCTCCTCTTCATCAACAGCCATCTTCACATCCACATCCTGCACCAACACCCATACTCATGCTCTTTTTTTCGGAAAAGAACTGATTTACTGCTACCACCGCACTGGCGCGAACAACAGTACGTTTTAATAATCCTGAAACAAAGAAATCTTAGCTTCAAGTCTGATTCACTGATACAAAAATTTCGACCAATCAGTTTTCAAAAAAGCTTTTCATCGCTATTGTAAAATATTTACGATGGAGGAGCTAACCCTTCCTGATATCTAATTTAGCGAATGGATACCTTGCATCAACGGATTTATCTACCATGATAGACTCTATCCGAACTTCGAGGAAGAAAGGCATTTTGAAAAAGCTTTTTTTACAAGAAAAATATCAAATTCAGTGATGCTTATTTGACGCTAATCACTTCATTCTCCACTTTCAACCGAAGTATTAAATAAAAGAACTTCAAATTAGTGCTAATTATCAAGGAATTCGTTTACACAATAGTTTAACCAACTAATCATTCTCTCATAATCCTCTCCCCTCTCCTCCTTAAATAAAAAGGCATGGCCTTCTATTACAATCCAGTGAATCGGCCTTTTTTTAGCGACATTCTATTGTGGGTGGCCTTCTATTATGAGTTTTTCGGAAAATTCCTTCTATAGCTATGCTCATTTTGTTGGCATCTTTTTCCACTAGTTTTACTCATTTCCAGCACTAAATAAATGTGGTTTATTCGTTGATTGTACTGGGAATAGAAGAAATTGTATTCATTCACTCACTCATTTACATTAGTTAATTTTTTCCGTTATGTCACTGGTGCATGTTATCTATTGGAGAGAATCGTATATTCGTTCATCGTGTGATGCAACAGAACGAAAGAAAAGAAATATACAAATTTTTCGTCCTATAAATAATGTGCATTAGTGACACAGCGAAAAAAGTGACTAATGTGGATGAGTGAATGAATGAAGTTGACTGGCATGGGATTCTATAATGTCCAGCGAATCAATCGTTTGGAGGTGGCGTTCTATTCCGGGTGACTTTCTATTATAGGGTGGCGTTTTATTTCGGGAGGGGGTTTAGAAGCTTTATAAGTGTATAAAATATCAAGTCAAAACAACTGTCACTCGTAGATAATTTTTATTTTTCGGTGGAAGTATATCGTCCCAACATATGTTTCATATTTAATAAATTTCAATTTTAAGTTTCATTTGCAGTGGAATGGTTTTAAAATAAAACTATCTATGCTGCTGACTTTTTCCTAGGTCTATCTATTGCACAAAGAATTAGACTAAAAACTGAATAATAAAGATAGAAAAACAGCATTATAAAAAAGAAATACTTTTTTTTTTGGGCACTCTGTAGAAATGATGTGATCTGATGCATGCAGCTCATCAAATCTTACGTAATCCAGCAGCTTCCGATACTAAAAACGCGAAGCATTACATCATAGTGTAGTCATTCGATAATTGTTTGACCGAGTGATGTAAGCTGATTCACAGGTATCGGACAATGTTGAATCATGTCAAATATGATAGGTTCTAACAGTCACATAGGATTGTTTTTAGAAATATAAGTCCGAATGGGACTTAGTGAATTTGGTAGCCGAAATATCAACTGAACATGTCCTAAGTAACTAGATTACAGAAAAAAGTATCCACTCATACTTGATCGTTGATTGCGATAAATTTTCGAACTCGTTAAACGAGATCCAATCTAATGAAGTTTAACATGACAGATAATTGGATGAAATAGTTTTAGTTTTTCAGTTTTTGAAAAATAATACTACATATTATGGCCATTGTCTATCAGTTAGAGCAATCAAATATGTATTTTGATTCTCAATGATTTCATAGAGCGGTCTCTCGCAATGTATTTCTTTAGGATGATTTTCCAAAACAAACGACTATAAGCGACATAACATTCCCTATTGCAGACCATCTCATAGTCTGCCTAGATGAACAGTTCAGCTCATGCGAACAAACTCCAACAGAAAGTGAATATAAAACTTACGTACCTGACTCGACTGCGATCCAGAAAGAAGATTCGAATATTGGCTATCTCTTTCAATTGGAACATAACATAACAGCGTGTTTCTCAACAATACCTGGATCGCTGGAAATTTTTCATGATATCGACGAGTGTTGCCAGTGTATCAATGAGAATGCATCTACCAAGACAATTTTCTTTATTACATTTGATACTCTGGCAGAAAAAATCCTTTCGCGTTCGACCGAGACATGCGGTTCGATCAAGAAGATCTATGTTCTGGGCGGGTACACTTCAAGAATCGTTGATAGGATTAATGATTATCGGAATCAGGACATTGACATTCGTCTATTTGATGCTCCTAACACTCTTCTAATTCGTATCCTAAAAGATGTCAGTCAACATTATTTATCAAAAGGCAAAGACCATAAGAGTCATGTATCACCGCCAGCTAATTCTGCATTGGTTTACTTTGATTGGGCTAAGGAAATGGTGACCTGTGCAAGCCAGCTGGAGAAAGATGAATTTGAAAGCAAGTTGAATGATATAGAAAAGCATAAGAATGAGACAGAAAAGTCGATTATACAAACAAGCTTTCTTGATGATGTCGAACAGCAACTAAGCCGCTGGAAACTCAAAGAAGATTCGGAGTCTTTGATATTGATATTCATCGTTGGATTGGACACGAAATCTATTCATCTTGCTTCTGACATCGCTGGACTAATAGATTGCAAGACGAATGAACAGGTCATGTCAGCCATACTGAATATGAAACTGCTCGATCCAATTATTGTTATATCATCCACAGTACCATCTGATGAACTACTATCACTCACGCAACTCCTACATTATTACTGTTTTTCACAGCTAGAAGAATTCGGACGAAATTCATCAACAACCAATTTGAACGTTACATATGTTAATGCGATCGATCATCTTATGAATCACCTGTATCATAAGTTGGGACAGTACTATCGAGATTCTGCTCTTCAAGCACGTTATGAATCCCAAGATCGAGAAAAAGCTAAGCGTCTGCTCGGAAGATCTACGAAATGCTACATACTGCTCAAGAATGATACCGAGAAAACAGTGAAACGCTATGCCGCAATATTGGAAAAACAAGATCCTAAGATTTACCAATAATTTTTACAATTCTATTCCAGCTATAAACATTGAAAAAGTTATTTTGCATGTTTGTATCATCAATAATTCAACAATCTAATCTTATTCCATATGTTGGTTGTATGTAATTACTAAAAAACTAAAGGACTAGAAGCTCTGTAAAAAAAACCGTACTATTGAGAAATGAAAAAGTCAGATTTTCGAAGATTCCTATGACGGAAGAATTTTCACATCGATCTTGGAGATCCTGTAAGGATTTTCTGAATTGAAAATAGATATATGGAGATTTGGAAATCCTTCTAGCATCAAAATATTCGAAAGTGATTTTTTTTATTTTCCACAATACGGATGTTTTGGAAATGTAGTATGACTTCACTCAATTTTTGTGGTCGGTGAATTCATACCTGAAAATCTTATGGATGTTTTTTTTTGTTTCTAATTATTGTCAACTTTTATATATTAATCAAAAACTTGTTAGAAAGAATCGATGAAGTGTCAAGTGTAATGTAATATCATCTGTTTTTAATAAAATTTGAAAAGTATTTTCAAATATAGCATCAATCTTATTAGACATCTTCATTTCTCTGTTGTAGATAGATTTGATTATTGTGGTTGTCTTACACCATCATAATTCAGCCGCCGGTAAACCCTAGACGATATGGTATGTTATCTATTAATTAGATTTTATTTGTTGAATCGAAGTTAAAAACAATTGAGTTTATCTCGTATTCTAATCTGTTAATTGCCGATTTCTGGGATAGGAAGCTTTCTTGCTTTGTTCTAAATCCTGAAAGGATGAGTATGCAGAATGGAAATTGTTTCTCTGTTTGTCCGGTGTCTGATCGGTTGAAAAATGAATCAATAGAATTTTGACCCTAGAAAAACCAGCCAATCTGATGTATTTTCAATTTTACTCTAAGCGAATCAAATTTTTATTCTTTCAAAAACCAACCAATCATGTGTGTCTCAGTTTTTCTCTTGGCAATGGCACTTCTCCGTCGTATAGCTGTGGAGCAAGTGCATTGTCGTGTGTGAACATGAATACGTGTAACTATAAGTTTGTATGAGTAGAGCTTTAATGATTGTGAGGATATGGATGTGCATATTTGGGATGTCGATTTGAGAGCTTTGAGAATGTGCATGGATCAGGATGTTGCTACTTATGATGGTGGGGTAGTGTGAGATTGATGAGTGTGGTTGTATGGTGTGAAGGTAATGTTTTCTGTTTCTCGAAAATAGTAGGATTTCTGCGTCAGGATTGGTAGGACTGTCGATGTCGACGAATGTAAGGGATTAACATGTATCCTAAACGATGACTACATTGGTGCGGGGTGATAATGTTGTGGGATTGGAATGTGCGCTTACGGATGTGAGGCTAAGGACATGAGAATGAGGAAATGAGGAGGATGTAGATAAGAATAGCAAAGAATATAAGAGTCAAAGCACAAACAAAAAGGTCGTAGCATAAAGTAGTTTAGTGTAGGGACATGTCATTACGAGTGTGAACTTATGGTTGTGCACATACGAGTGGAAACATAAGGGCGTCAGGATAGGGAAGTGAGAATAAGATTATCAGAATTAGATCGTGAGAGTAAAGGCGTGAGGAGTAAAGTGGGGGAGGAAGAGTTGGAGAATAAGGGTATGCAAAGGAGGTTGAAAGGTTCAGGGTGTGAGCAAGAGAGTGGGAAGATTGGGGCGCGAGCGGGATAGTGAAAAGATAAGAGTGTGAGGAAAAGGGAAGGAGAATAGGGATGTGAGTAGAGAGAGGGAAGCATCACGGCGCGAGCCCACAGTTCGAAGAATACGGGGTCTAGTGTAGAGGTTAGAGATTAAATGTGTTTGGATAAGCGTATGTGATTAAGACTGCGAGGTTATATGTGTAAGTATAGAAACGGGAGAATAGGAGTATGAGTATTACTTTCTGAGGAAAATTGTATGAGGGTAAGGATATGAGCAGAAGTGAGGCAGGTGAAGGTTGTGAGTAGATAGATGGGACGATGCGTGCATAAGTTTAGGAGAATAAGTATGAAATGAGGATGACGATGTGTTTGCAGAGGTCAGAGGATATGGGGGTAAGCGTGGGGGATGCAGGATCAGAACGTTAGCATGCTGGGGGTAGGATAAAAATGTGAAGATAAGTGTATATGATGAAGACTGTATGCTTATGCTTGTGAGTATGTGAGTGGCTGGATAAGGGTGTTAGTATAGGGATGAGAAAGTAAGAGTCTCAATTCAAGAGTACCGATATAACGGTGTGAAAAGGTGTAGAGACGAGGAGCAGGAATAGATGTATCAGAAAATATCTGGATTAACATTGGGTTTTATATGGATATAGGCGTACGCGTGGTGGAGTAAGAGTATTACGGCAAGAGTGTATGGGAAAGGTGTGAACATTGGGCTGGAACGAGAAGTGTGTCAAATCAAAGATGTGTGATGCCTAGTGTGAAGCTAAAGGCATGAGAATAAAGTTATCACGGGAAGAGAGGCATTTTTTGGGAAGGAGTGTCAGAATGAAGATGTGCGGATAGGGAGATCCCTCTTAATGTGTGAGTGTAGTGTGTACAGCATCTGAGTTCGAATTTTTGTACTGCGATTGAGATTGTTCCAAAGCGTGACAATGACTGAGTCTGTAGTAATGTTGTTTGGGCTCTCACGGTGACGGTTTTATTTGTTGTGAGCTTTTTGCTTGGGTAAGACAGAGGATGACGTATCTGTTTCGTGTCGGATTCTCGGTTTTGTCGTTTTACTGCTGTGAATCTTGCTCTACGATGAGGGTTCAGTGTTTGTTTGTATGCGGATGTCTTAGATGTAGTATGTGCAAAATTTCACTGTGTACTTAAGACGTGACTTAGGATTCAGTTTTGTATGATCCTGAATAGTGGTGGTGCTTTGGGAGTATATGCATTCCAGGGCTGAAGTTTAGAGTGTGGAGCAGAGTTAATGGTCTTGTGTGCGTATGCGAAATATGTTTATAGATATAACGTGACCTTGTTTATCAATTTGGGGCTGGATTGATAGTGAAACTAGAGAAGAACGCTGCAAATTTATGTGTAAATCTAAGCCAAAGTGTCCAATAAAAAGGAACTACATTATTAATAGGATTTTTATGTGTACAGAATAAATTTTCTTAGAACTACTCAGATTACAACTGGAGAACAACAGTGTTTTGAATTCTGAAATGTTGAACAGTGATTTGAGAATTGATGTTAGTGTCGTGGTGCATCAAGATCTGTAGTTTCTTATTTTAGTCAGAAAGTATGAATTTCAATACTTAGAGTGGCTAGTTTTGACATGTGGTATTTCGTAGATTCATATAGTATCATCTATAGTGTTTTTTTTTATTTCTTATCATTCACTAAGATATCACTAAAAGTTATCTATCAACGGGTTCATGTTTTATTTCTACTTCAGAGAAACTGAAGTTTATTTCAGTGAGGTTAGAAAATAGGTAACTTTCATTTTCGGCGAAAATGAAATTCGCCGATTCCATTATCGTCGAATGAATTAATTATCGAAAATGAGTACAAGGTGCATTTAGTCGGTCTTATAGACAACAGTTATACTATAGATAATTAGTCCATTATACCAAGTCATGTTGGTTTTCAAGTGAGATGGCTTTCAAGTCGGTCAGATTGACTTCCAAGTCAGATAGGTACCAAGTCAGATGGTTACCAACTCAAATGGTTACCATGTCAGACGGTTATCAAGGTCAGACTAACTCACCCTTGTCCTCACCACAAGATAGTTAATAGAGGGTGAGGGTGAGATTGCTGGTGTGAGTGCAGGTGTGAGCATGCTAGGTAGGGTGAATAAGTCTGACTCGGTAACCAACTCAGGTGGTAACGACCTGGGCTGAGAACCAACTAAGATGGGAACTTATCCAACTGTCGGAAGAATTTTGAGGCGAGACTTAGCGCATCTTATAGATCTCGATGAACTATGTTTACCCTAAAAAGAGTTCGTGCCCATGGCTTGTTTCTGGCGAGATAATGAGGTTGTATTGCATTTTCTCCGTAGGATCCCACTTTTTCGGCACAACCTTATTTTCGAGTTTTTGACCTGAAACTTTGCTTACATAAAGCCCTCAGCTAGACTAGCTTACAAAAAAAATCTCAGAACTCCTCGACGAAGTCTCTTTGAAGTATGAAAACTACTAAAAATTTATGCTATGTACACTATCAGTGGGAAAGAACCTATATCTTAGAGACTTGATATTTCAAAGAGACTTCGTCGAAAAGTTTTGAGATTTTTTTTGTAAGCTAGTCTAGCTGAGGGCTTTATGTAAGCAAAGTTTCAGGTCAAAAACTCGAAAATAAGGTTGTGCCGAAAAAGTGGGATCCTATGGAGGAAAATGCAATAAAACCTCATTATCTCGCCAGGAACAAGTCATGGACACGAACTCTTTTTAGAGTAAACATAGTTCATCGAGGTCTATAAGATGCGCTAAGTCTCGACTCAAAATCGTTCTGACAGACGGATAGGCTCCCTCGTAAGATGGGAACCAACTCCCATACTTTCCATCTGACCTAGTTACCGGATCACTTGATAATCATCTGACTTGGTAACACTCTGAGTTGATAACCGTCTGATGTTGTAACCATCTGACTTTGAAGTCAATCCAATCGATCTGAAAGCCATCTCACTTGGAAATCAACTGACTTGGTATCATGGACTAATTATCTAAAATATAATTATTGTCTATAAGACCGACTAAATGTATCTTATACTCATTGTCGGTGATAAATTCATTCGGCGATAATAGAATCGCCGAAAATAGACTAAATCAAAAAATCAATAGGCCATAGTATTATTTACGTCAACTATATTAAAATAAATTTTAAACAAACTTCTATCACTCACCCTAAAATCTGTGTAGTGGAACAAGCCGAAGCGGTCATTTTCTATTTTGTTCATCGTTGTCATTATTGCATGGCATATACTTTAGAAAAACAATATTTAATTGTCAGTCTTCGAAGTTATTTTGTGGTACACGAAATCAATAGAATATTTCATATAATAAAAGCCTAGTCTTTAGCGTGTTTTAAATTTTTGCACAGTCTACCCAGGACGATGATTCCGACCTCCGGATCCGGCCGGATTCAACAGCAACCAGGGCTATTTCCCACTAATTCCGGTAGGTTCCAGCTTATTTCCCCTCGGAACCGCCACGAAAACATACGGAAGATGGAAGCAGTATTCCGGACCGGAAAGCACCGTACCAGATCCTGCTTCCCAGATCGCAGAATACGGCAAGGAACCAGTCGTTTCCCGCGGGAAATTCACGGATTCAGTCGCCGAAATCATCATTCTGGGGTATTTTTCTGCAGGATACGATGAACTTTCTCGCCGAATCCCACAGGATCTGTTTTTCAGAATCATTGACCTGGGATCATATCCAGCCGGAATCACCGTGGAAAACGGCCGGATCTACTCCGATGCTATCTACTAACAACATAGAAAATCTCGGAAATCAACGAAACACGACCAAAGTATTCCTAAACAAGGGTACCGCCGGCTATTTCCAGCAAACTCCCGACATTTCCGTCGTTTTCTCGCCAGAAACGCTTGGAAACGCCAAGCAGAATCCGTCAAAGTCCTGCGCAATACTGTTCCTAAGATCCGATCGTTTCCTACCATTACCCGCAGGAAACGGTGCACTGGCCCGTTTTCTCGCCAATTCCATAGAAATTCTCTACTTTCGGTCAGAAAAGTGGGCTCCAAACTGCCTAAACTCCAAATTTCGAGCTCATTTACGCATCCATATTTTACTCAATGACCTCTGTTCTTGCTTTAAAGTTAATAGTAAACGATAGGCTCCCATAGATAATAGCCATAGACTATGAGCACTATGTAACTGTAAATTAGTCATTTAATTAGTATGCATCTTAATTAGTCCTCATCTTGATTAATACTCAACCCACTAGCACTAATTAAGATAAGTACTCATGACTCTCGACGGGTTAAACCATGAAGACGCATAGGCACTCAAGCAATACGCCATGAGTATACCCTTAAGTCCTCAAGCAATACG
>CAJNOL010000638.1:97923-116260 GCA_905250125.1 Rotaria sordida | reverse complement strand
ATTATCAATATTAGCTTTTTATTAGCAATGTTCGAAAAACTATTGATTGCGAACGATAAATGTTAGTTGAGACGGATCAAATTTATATTCTTTTGAAGATCATTAATATTCGACGACTTTGAACCATTCTTTGTTGAAGATAGCTCTGTTCAATTTCTGTTTTCTGGTTTAACTCCTGATGACATAATTATGACTTCAGCAACTACCACTGCTTTGTGAATATCTTCTTCGCTAGTCGAGCTGTCATTATCATCTAGAGCTGTTTTTCTGTTCCTTTTCTCTCACTAATCTTATTAATTATTCATGTTCATTGAGTAAACAAACGAAAGAATGTATATGTTGACGTATATGAATTACATGAGTAATTAAAATGTGATAGAAAACCATAGATAAAGAATTGATTTAAAGCCTAATATATAGGTTGGTAGTTGTTTGCAGTCAGTAGAAAATAAAAATCATCTGTATCAAATAGAAAGATTTAGAATGGCACAAAAAGATCAGTAGTTTTTGATACGAAGTTTTTAATAATTATGGAAACGAAGGTATTTCAGGTGAAAAATGTTGATTGAAATAATAAATAACGCTGTATCAAAAAAAGCAGAAAAATTTTGAAAAAGCAGAAACGACAGAAAAAAAAACAGAAAAAACTTCAAGAAGCAGAATTTTTCTGCTAAAAGCAGAAGAGGTGGCAGCTCTGACCCACACTCACACCCTGTGACGCGTTCACACGCATACAACGTTATATTAACACATGCGTAGACACGGACTCATTATCACGCATTTACATGCATGTTTTTTACAATCACATTCGACTGGGAAAATCGTTCAGTATAGAAATGCAGAAATTTAGAAGTTCGGTACAGTACCTATTTTTTCAGAGCGTATTTGATGTTAGTGAATGACTAGTTTTGAGTAAGCAATTTTCAAAATACTGGGTAGAAAATAGGAAAAATAGGTAACCTAGTAGTCAGTAGCGAAAATCATGAAATTCTTTTCAAAACTCTTTCAATTTATTATCAAAAGACTCGTCGCTAAATTCTGCATCGAGTGGTGTATTTGTTTTGAACATCTAAGGATGGGCCGATTTCGATTCTTATCCGGCCCGTCCTTTGGCAATTCAATTTCTGAAATATTTTCTCCACATATTGATTCAATTTCAAGTGATATCAAGTTTGAAAGCGATGGAAGTTGAGCACATATCGAATAGGGATCGTCAAGATTCATTTCAACAATAGATATGAGTGAATCGTATTTTTGTTGTACAATTATGTTTTTGACGTATTTCTTCTGGAAATCCATTTCCTGAAACCCGAACTTAAAGTCTCTTTTTTTGTTCCCTTCCTTAGTATGTGTCCGACTACCACAGAAAATTTCAGCCCGATATCTTACCAGCCCGCTAAGATAAAGAGATTGAAGGTAAGAAAATCTATGATTTTTAATGAGTCATCGTACAAAAAATGAAGTTTCTGAGGAACGAAAAAAAGAAAAACGAATAAGTGAATAGCACATTCTGTTCAGCGTCTGACGGCCTACTCAAATATATCACTTGCGAATACAATGCTTATCTTTCTCTTGTTCGTCTATGACAAAAATCCTTTTACAGACACTTTTTCTTTTTTGTGTAGAGAAACACAAAACCTTTTCCGGCAGACAAACGGATGAAGCTAAAGATCTAGTGCGTCCTGCAAAAGAAAGAGCTTGGTTCAAGTAACCAAATGATTGAAAAAAGTTTGAGTCTTCTTATTATTATTTTATAGAAAACCAAGGCAATTTTTTCAAAAATTGCTTTTTCACTCACTTTGTAGAGAAACATTTTGAGACTTATTTTAGCTCTAACTCTCGATAGACTCAATCGATCTTGTTGAAATTTACATAATAGAGAGAGCATAAAAAGTTGTACATTTGATAAAAATTTCAGAGTGATTCAATAGAGTCTTCCTAAAAAATTTTGCATTATACGACGAAATGTAGAGAAACACTTTTTGTGCGTCTTTTCACCTCGCTCGACTTAAAAGAATACTTGCGTTTCTTAGGGTTTTGCATCAGTTTTTTGAGACCACTCTGACTGTTCATAGTCTCACTCGATTAAGCACATTGAAATCTATCGAACGATATATCATGTGTCTGCTGTTGAGCTAATATTTTAGACTTTTTTTATGAGACTGGATGAACGAATATTAATACAGAGATATCTCAGCTTCCTGACATGTGGTAGTTGGGAAATTTTTACCTTATACTCAGTAAAGGATGACGCATAAGATGCGCAATTTTAATTTTCGCTAAACAAACTTTCAGTTTTTTTTGCTAATTGCACAACAGAAATACGATTCACTCATATATATTGTAATTTAGAGAAGTTATCAATAAATGTATAGTTTTCGAAAAAATAATTCACTTTTCGCGGTGTGTACTTCTCATCGGAAAGTTTTAATGATTGCCATTGATTCATGTCTTGATTCTGAAACACGATATCAAAATTTTTCTTACTAACGGATGTAAAATCAAGTCTACGACAAAATTTTGCAATTAAACTTTGTAATTGATAGTTCAAATTTGAGAATGCAATGATCACTTCAGTGCAAGTCATATAAGATAGAATTGCAATAACGATCTTATTGAGCATATTTTCGAATGATATAGAACCATTTCGATTTTTTTGCTTACTGACCATGGTACGTACAACATTTGAATTTTACTTGCACAACGTTGCGCAAGGTATAAGACATGACTCATCGTTGAATTCTCATTTGAAAAAGACATAAAATTGAAACTGATAATGAAAGATAAGATTCTTGCTTACTTATATGCACCTTCACGTACATCAAAAAACCACATTTGAATTATTATGATTAAAATGTCAACAACTCCTCTATTGTTGGTTTGTGTTGCTATTTGTTTCTTGTCTACGGCATCGGTTATAGATGATTCCAAAACAAGTTTTCAATCTCAAGTGACACTTAGAACATGGGGACAAGCTATTGCCATGGCCAAATCATTTATTGCTCAACTGACCTTACAAGAAAAATGCCATTTGACAGCAGGTGTCGGTGGGACATGCGCTGGCAATATTGCATCGTTACCACGTGTCAATTTTAGTGGTTTCTGCCTTCTCGATACACCGTCGGGTGTTGGTGATGGTGTTTTATATTCAACTGCATTCGTAAGTGGTATTCATATTGCAGCGACATGGGATCGAGATTTGTTTTATCGACGTGCTGTTGCAATTGGAAAAGAATTTCGCGGCAAAGGTGTCCATTATGCACTTGGCCCTATGGTGAATATGGATCGAAATGCTCGACATGGTCGTAACTGGGAAGGATTTGGCTCGGATCCATATCTTTCAGGTGAAAATGCATTTTTCTATACTCAAGGTGTTCAAGATCAAGGTGTTGTTGCAACCGCGAAACTTTATATTTGTAATGAGCAGGACACGCATCGTAGTGGTGTCATGAAAGGTGCTAATGATGCTGTAGTTTACTCAGCCAATCTTGATGACAAAACCATGCATGAGATTTATCTTTGGCCATTTGCATCAAGTGTTGCTGCTGGGGCAGGTTCTATCATGTGTTCAGCCAATGAAATTAATGATACACGAGCTTGTCAAAATAATAAAACACAAAATGGTTTGTTGAAAGGAGAATTGGGATATATGGGTAATATATTGACGGATTGGATGGGATCAAAATCAACAGTTGATCCAGTTTTATCAGGACTAGATATTGATATGCCGGGTTACGATGGATATATGGGTGATACTTTAGTATTATTTGTTCAAAATGGAAGTATTCCTGAATCAAGAATCGATGATATGGCTACACGCATTATCGCACCTTACTATCTTGTTGGACAAGATCAAGATTATCCAACGGTCGATCTTGATCGCGATGCTATGGAACATAATTATATAATTAATCGAGAAGCCAGTCGTGCTGGTATGATATTACTGAAAAATCTCAACAATGCATTACCATTAAATTCTTCCGTCAATACGAACATTTATATCTATGGACAAGCAGCTGGTCAAACGACTTGCGGCCTTGAACAAACAGCATGGAATGCAAATTGTGGAGGTGCATTATATCAAGGTGGTGGATCAGGTTTTGTTCGACCAGCCTATGCTATAGATCCTCTCACTGCACTGATGCAAAAAGGTCGAGATGATCGTCTTCAAATTCGATATATTACCAATCAAAACGATTTTGTTTCCATTAATCGTACATTCAGAGATCGTGGTTTTCAAAATGCTAATTGTCTTGTATTTATTAGTGCTTGGTCGGAAGAAGGAATAGATCGAACCGACCTATATGCTTTTGATAATGGTGAACAACTTGTTCTAACTGTTGCTCAAAATTGTCTTCAAACTATTGTTCTTGTTAATAGTGTGTCACAACTAAATCTTGAACGATGGATCGATCATCCAAATGTCGTCGGTGTTCTCTGGACCGGTATGCCTGGTTCTGAATATGGGCCTGCTCTTGTTGATGTTCTCTTTGGTGATTATAATCCAGGTGGAAAACTTGTCTTCTCATTGGCTAAAAATGATTCCGACTTTGGAACTGATATTAGTCCAATAGGTGACTCAAATTATACAGAAGGTGTCTTCTTAGATTATCGTCATTTTGATAAATATAATATTATGCCAAGATATTATTTTGGACATGGTCTTTCATATACTAATTTCTCGTTTGATAAACTTGAAGTTTCACAAGCAAATGATGATGATAAAAACTCTCTTGTATCATTATATAAACAACGTCGAATGAGACCTTATAATAATTTTGGTGATTCAGGATTATATGATCCTGTTTATACAATTACATTTATAATTAAAAATACTGGTAAGTACTATGGATCCGAAGTAGCACAATTATATCTTGGCTTTCCTGCTGAAGCACGAGAACCACTGAAAATACTTCGAGGATTTGAACAAGTCTATTTAGAACCAAATGAATTCAAAGAAGTTGCATTAGTATTATCACGAAAAGATATCTCTTATTGGAATGTAGTCAATCAACAATGGACAGTTGCTTCAGGTACATATATTGTATGGATATCAACATCTGCCAATAATGCTGACATAAAACTTCAAGGCTTTTTCAATGTCTAAAGATTTGCTCTTCTCTAAAATAATTTTTTAAATATAATTCGAGTGATTAAAAAATAAATACACGACAACGATTTCAGTTTTCTTTCCAAAGACTTCAAGGGTGAGGATGAGTCAAGTTACCGTTATCATGATTTCATCCTCGCTAAAGGATTCTTCAAACGGTTTTGACTACAGACTGGTTCGAATGACCTCCTGATGATATGGATACGGAGGAAGTTTTATTTGACTCATGTGTTATGTGAACAATTCGAGTATGTTGAAAGCATGATTCTATTCGATTGTAAGGAATCGGTGGAATTTTCGTCTGTTAGGTTGATGTGTCGCGGTCTTTTGTGTATTTACCAGATTTATAGGCATTGTTTGGTAGGATTGAAAGTCGTTCGGTATATTCTCTCGAACCTTTATTGTGTTGAAGGAAAAAGGGGATGGAAATACAAGAGAAAAGGGAATGAGAAGAAAATCTAGTTTCGTTGCTATCTGTCTACTCATGCATGATATTGCTAGATTCGTTTACTGTTGAACGTTTTTTCGTTTATTGAGATCGGTTTTAGATAAAATCGTCGTCGAACGAGTTGTTTGGTCAGGTTCGGAGGGTTGCGATTGCCGGTAATAAGTCTCGTACTCATGACTGGTGTTGAGTGAAAGTGTTGTTGCCATGTTCGATGAATGTCGTTCTTATAGTTGTCTAGTCGTTGTTCATGTGTGTAGTGAATGATAAGATTGCTGATCCACTTGGAGTTTTTGTACTGACGTGCTCTGAGGAAAGGATTAGTCGTTTCGTTTTCAAAATCGGTGTGATTGATTTTTGCAATTTTGGACGTTCTCTGATATTCTTGTATGGTTGGGTTATTCAATAGATGTTGACGGATAAAAGTAAAGTCGTTTGCATTATGTGTCAAAGGTAGAATAAATGGCATGGATAAGTAATTGGTAAGACATTTATTCAAACAACTATGGATATATTTTGTTGGATATCTATATTGAAATCATAGTCATATGAAGATAAAAATGAGAAATGAAAACTGACCCATTGGAAAGCAACTTCAGTTTGATGGCTGGGCATTCTTCATCAAAAGCTGATAATGTAGACGAATAATGTATTGCTCGTAGGAGAGCAGAATCGATGATGTTGGGAAAAATATGTCGAGGATGATCGGATCTGAAAGGCACTAGATGTGGTTTAGCTGCCTCCTTACGACAAACTGATATGAGGGTGAGGGTGAGACTAAGCTGCCATGATCTGAATTTCGTCTTCAGCTACGAAGACTCATCAGATGGCATTGAAATTTTCAAGATTAGATTCTTTTGATAGAAGATAATAGATTGAAAGTATCACACGACGACCGTTTCGTCCTTGCTTAAGGGACTCATCTGGTATCTTCTCAATCTATCATTACAAGTCATTCAAAACTCAAAATTAAATTTAATTGGCGAATTTTTGAAAAACACGTAATAAATTCTTATTTCCTACAAAAAAAATTGAATATTTTGATAGAAGATAAGAGATTGAAAGCATCACACGACGATCCTATTTTCTCTCTAGCAATGGAATATATCTTAGTCTAGATGTTTAGAAAATAATGTTGTTCTTACCTGATTCATATATGTAAAACTTGAAACTTGATTTCAACTATTCAACTATTCAATTTTTCAACTAATCAAGCTTGAGAGGTGAGGGTGAGTCAAGCAGACTACGACGCGTTCCGATCTTGCTAAAGGGTCTCTTCAAGTAGCTTTGACTTCGTAACTATTCGAATGATTCTAAGATCACAGATCAGTTACATAATCGACAACGTGTAGTGAATCTATGGAAGAAGTTTATTTTTCTGAAATAGGTCAGTAATTTAATATCACTGTCTGACAGTTTATTCAAAAATCAATTCTAAACCATAGTCAATGAAAAATGAAGTACAAAAGACAATTAGAGGAACTAGAAGTTATTGTGAGTTAGTCTGGGGACGTCGACATACTAATTCTTTAGTTAGATTTGCACTGTTTCGTTTTCCAACAATAAGTCTTGTATTAATGACTGGTGTGTGCACGAATATGTGATTCCATAATTGATGAATATCTTTTTTATATGTTGAAAGTCGTCTTTCATGTGTATAATGAATAATGAGATTGGTAGTCCATTTGGGTATTTTATCAAGTCGTATTTTGACTAAAGGATCATTAACTTCGTGTTTGAAGTTTGTATCAATTGTTTTTGCTAATCGTGAAGCTATTCGATATTTCGGAATAGTTAGTTTGTGTAATAGTTCACGGCGTATTGTAACAGAATCATTTTCATTATGAATCATTGGTAAAATAGATGCTCTGGAGAGATAATTTGTGAAAAATTTATGAAATCGCTTGTAAATAAATCTTAACGGATATCTATGATTAGGAAATAACTAGACAAGAGTTTGAATGAAGGAATTAAACCTTACCCATTATAAAGGAGCATTAGTAGGATTGATCGTCGTTCGTCGTTGAAAATTGCTAACGTAGATGAATATCGAACTGCGCGTAGAAGAGCATTGTCAATAATATTTGTAAAAATATACCGAGAATGATCGGATTTGAATGGTACAACATATGGTTCAGCTGCTTCTTTATGATACACTGATGTCGCTAATGCACCATTCTTATTTTCTACCAAAACATCAAGAAATGAAATAGTAGTATCAGATCTGTGTCACTCTGCCAAATCCCCTTTCTGCCAGTGACGTTCTACCAATTGACAGAACGTCATTGGCTTTCTGCCAATTGGTGGAACCGCCTCTGATGCTCTGCAAATTATAGAAATGTTTGCCAATTGACCAAAATAGCCCACGGAAACTTAGCGATGACTTAACTACATATTACTTCTATATATATAAAAGATATCGCTCGGTTATAGTAGAGGAATATGAAAGAGAAAAGTTGATTTAATACGATTGGTTTGCTCTTTCCAGATAACTATGAGTCATTGAATCGCTCTATTTTGTCGTTACCTCTTTCTTTTTCTCTTTTCTATTTTTCGTGTTACTAGCAGTCTAACTGATTTAGTTTGTTGAATTCACGGGCGGGCATTCTCTTTCTGAATAGTCAATTTACTGAACTAAATTGTATTCATGTACAGTCCGTCTTATTACAATGTATAAATACTAGGGTGTGGGTGTGGGTGTGTGGGTGGGTGTGAGTGTGGGGTGTGTGGTGTAGCTGTGGGGTGTGGGCGTGGGCATTCTTTCTATCCAAAGCCTCACCCACACTCACACTCACACCCACACTCACATCCACACCCACACTCACACCCACACCCACACCGTTTTTGGTGCTTTTTTTGGAGTCATTGAACTTGTAGTCCCCTTTTTCCGCTAAAAAAGTAAGAATTTAAAAAAAAAGGACTCTGTGGTGCCCTGCATCCTGACATGCTCTTTCTAATAAAAAAAATTAAACATATAGCACGAGCCTGAACCGATAAATCTTGGAAGCCAAATGAGCTATTTTTGACTCGTTGTTTGGTTCATATCTCTGTCAAACGTCATAGTATCGAGCTGAAAATTTTATCACAGCCTCCTCACTTTCGCCCCAACATATGCTCCAAGTTTCAGCCCATTTGAACGTACCTGGACTGAGATCGATTTTTGCGTGGGTAGGGGAGGCCTTAATACATTTCTCTTTTAAAAAATATTTTTTAATAATCGATTTGACTCGAAAATGTTTCAAAAATGCTTGAAAAACAACAAAAAGTTGTCATGCGCGTCGGAATGTCGAGATATATCTGACCTTTATCTTTAGAGATATACTCACCATCCAGCAATTGACAATTTCATACAATTCTACTTGACTATTTCAGAAATAGGATGACATCATTGTCACTTTCGAAATAATGCTGTAAATTAAGAAATTTAAACGATCTAAGGAAATGTAACAATTTAATAGAATTCTATTAGTTCTCTTCTCTTGATAGATTTTATTGAAGTTCTTGATTTTCACTTATATTTACATCGTTCAATTCTGCTATTCCAGTCAAACGGTGTGGAATTCCATAGAAGTTCTTTAATCGTTATTGCTTGCTTGATTTCTTTTTACTATTGAAGACATACGGGTTTTTCTTCTATTCAAATCGAGAAAGTCCATAGATTTTCTAATTACTATATGGTGAGTAGAAGTATTACTTTATTGGCTGAACTGCTGCCACTGCGACACAAAAATAAATACTTAATTTTCGAAATTATAGCACATTCAGGATCAGTTTCAGTGATATTCGTTATACCTCTGAATTTATTAATAAGTTCTTCTCCGTCGATTTCTCTCTCTCTTTCTTTTCAAAATTTCACGGAATTGGGCAAATTTTAAAAAATTCAACAAAAATATCCAGCTTCCAACGACAATCAATGCATCGTATAAAATTTATCATGGTGGACATGGTTCGTACATATCAATCAATTTCAGCGTAAAAAAGATCAAACTATATTAAAATGTTTTGTCAAGGAGTTTGAAGATCAATTTATATGTCTTTTGATCATTTTCATCTACTAACAATTTTAGAAAAATTTCGCTAGCATAACAAATTTGTCTAATAATCAACATACGTGGACTTGAATGTGACTGATGTTCGTTTATTGTTGAAATGCATTACATGTATATATGACACGTCGATATTTGAAATTTTTACTCGTTTTTCTATGTTAACTTGTTTCCTCTGTACAACATCAAAATTGTTTCTAACAGTTGTTCAAAACAAGTTTATATTCAAAAATTAAATTATGAACATGTTGAATTACTTTTGATAATCTAAAATTGGCCTAAAAAAATACTCAAAAGAGAAGCTTTATTATGAGTTTTTGGATAGAGTTTAACATAGAATGGTATTCTATCTTTAGAAAAATGAAAAACAAAAGGTGAGATAAACTGATATAATCTGTAAAATAAAAAATAATAATAATTTTATTGTATTGTCTACAGACATTACAGATAAGCATCATTTCAATTAAAGTTCAAAATGTTTGTCTTGAAAGTATTGCGAAAAATCAAATAAAGATATAGTATAATCTACAAAAATAGACCCTTTTTCAACAATGTTCTATAGTAAAAGCAAAGTATTGATATCGAATTTCAATAATTACTGATCAATATGACCATAATGATATGTTATCTTCATATTATGGAAATAAACATCATTTTAGTTGAAGCTATATCAACAGAAATCATGTCATCTATGAAAATCGTCTATCCATAGAATGTTTTTTGCCATATATAGACTAGATAGAAACGAACACATTAGGATAAATGAATTAATCGTTTAATTAATAATTGAATAGATATACCTACTAAACAGACATTTGTTCGAGTATTGATTTATTGTATAAAAGTCTTTTATTTGTATAATTAAATTCATTTCATAGCATAAATTGTTCTTTTTTTCTTGTAAAAGTTAAATTTGAATAAATCAAAATTCATATGTATTGATGTTGAACAACAGATATATGGTTAAAAACTCCGAGTTCATGATAGATGACGACAAAAAATATATTTCAAATCATACGAACTACTTTTCTTCATTTAATAAAATTGTTTCTTTACAAAGATAAGAGAAAATGATACATTTTTCTTTCTGAACTAAATTGAGAATATATTGACAAAAGAATATCTAAATACATCTTTATTGTTTTCATTCGTGTATATAGTTATTGTGAAAATCATTAATGAACAATGAAAATATAAATCTATCCTAACAAATGAAGATATCAATAAAAACATCGACAAAAATTGTTAGTAGTGTAATCGGTGAAACTTTCTTAAAATAAATCCAAATAATATTTAATAAGAAAAGAAACATAGAAATATGTTGATGATATACGTATCCTTTTTGTCGCAAGATCGCATTTCAATAGGTTAGACGAATGATTTCAAAACAAAAAAATGAATCATAGACATTGTTTGAATTTATCTTGGGATGATCTAACTTAATATCCGTGTCTATATGTTCAAACATATGATACAATACATGTTTTTCGCAAAAAGTTTTTTCATTTCTCATCGTGTTTTATAGAAACTTTTCAAGAACGAATAAATTAAATATTGAGAGAGTTCCAGAAAAATATATCTAAATATGTCGTAACTAGGAGTAGACTATTCTATTCTTATACTACCAGTAGGATAAATAAAAAACTAATAATTAGCATTGTTTACACTATTCCGAATAGATTTTTTCAAAGACTATGAGACAATATTCTATCATCCATGATTTTTTAGTTATGCCACTAGTCCACTGTTACTTCTAAACGTTAGACATACTTTAAATCAACAAATTACATTTCACGATGAAAATACCTTCATCCAATTGGTCGATTTACATCTTTTTTTCTATAAATCACCTTTTCTTTGTTATAACAATTGATCATCAATGATTGGTTCTCATTTAGACTATGTTCATCAAACATAATTCTTTATATATATATATAGATGTTTATATCAATTTTAATCTAGATGGACTTAACATGTCGTCAATGAATTGTTTATCAAAAATGAGTATGTATCTACTTTATAATATGATTAATTTAATGATTTTTGTGCATGAAAGATGTTATTGAACTAGTTGATTTACCAGATGAATTAATATTATTTATTATGAAGAAAGTTAATCCTCGTATGTTATTACTTTGTTCTATGATTGGTATTGGTAATAATCGTTTAGAAGCACTTGCATTTGATATATGTCATTCAATCGATTTAACTTTTGATTATCCTCAAGCACCACATCGATCATTTCGTCGACGGTTTTTTTCTCATGTTATGCCTCGTATCAGCTACGATATTCAATCATTAAGAATTAATCTTAATCACATACAGTCTATTAAAACTTTTGTTGAAAATAACTGCAATGGAACTCTTCCAAATTTGACACACTTGAAAATAATGCTGGGTACTAATCAAGTTAAAACAGGCATACCTTATACAATAGGTAAATTATCATTGATCCGATTTTTCTAAACAGTATTTACATATTGTGTTTGTTTATTTTCTGATGAGAAAAGAAACAAAGTTTTACCATTTGAGAATTGAAAAATCTCTTGTTGATGTTTTAGACAAAAGAAATTAATTTGTACTCTTGTTTAGAGAAAGACTGCACTTGAAAATAATGAGTGAAATACTTCCTAGATTGTCTGACTTTTTTAATATATGAAAGCTTTCTCTCAGAATAAGCATAGCTCAAATAAAATATGTTAAAATCTG
This sequence comes from Rotaria sordida, assembly GCA_905250125.1. Classification (NCBI taxonomy): domain Eukaryota; kingdom Metazoa; phylum Rotifera; class Eurotatoria; order Philodinida; family Philodinidae; genus Rotaria; species Rotaria sordida. Next base: position 103,950 of record CAJNOL010000638.1, on the reverse strand, counting down.
GTCGATTTATTCAGTGATGACTATCCAAAACAATTAACTTGACAATATATTACATAATAACACTTGTACATATGTATTTTAGTGAATCATGAGATGATGGGCCGTGGAATGCGCAAACCTCTCTTCTCAACGGTACCTCAATTTTTTCTACTGCCCGACTGTGGACTTGGTAAAAAACTATCTGTCTTGTATCGTTCATCATTTATGCGTTCTGTTGAATCGTTCGACCTTGATGATAACTGTATTTTAACCGATGTATTTAACTATCATCCACTATGCCTCGATCAATTAATTGAACTAACGCATCTTCGTATATCCGTATGGAATTTTGACCAATGCGTTCATTTACTAAATCAATTGGGTTCACAACTCTATTCATTTACAGTGACTATAGGAAATGTTTTTGAAAACAATCTTAATTTAATTTCTAAAATAAGATCGGTAAGTAAGATTTTCTCGACTTAACATTCCAATGAATTTCCTCATTTAGATTTCGTGTCCTAATTTAAAACAAATGACAATGACAATGTATCGTAATTTTAATAACTATGAACCATGTATTTTCCTTCTACAACGTTTGGTAAATGTCGAATATTTAACATTATTATTAGCTGTAGGCGTACAAGGTACTACACCCAATCATTTTATTGATGGATTTTTCTTAGAGAGAAATATTCTTCCATATATGCCTCGTTTACGTCACTTTAATTATCATATTCGATCAATATTAAAAAATGCTTCTCATATAACAATTGACCAAATTCGTCAAAGTTTTCTAAAACAGCAACAACCGTTTGATTGTGTACTTGATAATTTCAATAATAACTATGGACAATGTCAAATCTATTCACTTCCATTTATTGGTACACGTCTTGATTTTGTCTCAAATCGATTTCCACTCTTTGATATTAATAAGACATTTTCAAATGTTACTATCTTATTACTTTTTGATGATGTTAAACCTTTTGAAAGTATTTTCTTTGAACGTGTTGCTCGAGCTTTACCTCAACTTCGAACACTCGAGATATTTAATCAACTTGAACAACAAGAAAAAACGACAGCAAAGAAAATTAGCATTGACTTTGCTCATTTAGCTGTACTAATTTTATATGATATTCATATAGATTATGCTCAACAATTTCTTTGTCAAATTCATCTTCCTTCTCTAATCGAACTCGCTATTAATAAGGATATTTTATTGACAATAATCGATGAAAACCAACAACAAGCAAGAGACAATTGTTCTAGAGTAGGAACAATACGAACATCCAAACCATCGTATGAATCAATAGATATTATTGAAAACTTTTTCCCACTAGCTTACTATGTCAAGCATCCAAATGAGTAAAAACAATAAAATAAATAATTTATGTAAATGTCAAATCTTTGTGAACTTTTCTTTTTCAAAAGTCGATCAAATATAAACATTAGAAATACCTTTATTCATTTAAATATAAGACAACAATTTAAATTAGATTGTCTTTCAATGAATAAATAGAGGAAGAAAATATTGATCTGATTGTTTATTTTCTTGTTCATAGTCGAATACTTTTAGCAGGGATGCAGAATCTGTCGAGAAAATAAAAAATTTTCCCGAACGGAAAAATTTTTGCGGAGAATTTTCCCCGATATAAAATTCAATTAAAAGACGAGTCTTCTCGTTCAAGATGTTTATTAAAAAACAACAATAACAACTTCCACTATTTAACATACTGTAAATATACATTAAAAAAAGAATGCTACTAATGCTACTATCTAATATCGTTTGGTTTAAGTAAAACTAGAGCTGTTCAAATCGAACTCAACTCAACCCAACGAAAAATGGTTTGATCCGGTCACTGATGACCAATTATTAGTCATCCTAATGGTTGTCTCCGCATATGGAAATACAATAGCAACAGAGAAAAAACCTCAAGAATGACGTTGCATTAGAAACATAATATAGAAAGAAAAGAGGATAACACAAATAGTGCACCTTCTCTCATGAATAGGTACAAAGAGACAAAATGCAACAAGTAGCAAGATGCATAATCAACGTAAACAAAGATAGACGATAGTGACACTAATATGATAAAGACACGGATGACTCTTTCAAATGTTTAATCAGAAGTAAAGAAAAAGAATATGTAGAAACTTTTATCGATGTCTATAGAAATAAACCGAGATTCGTTTCGAAAATTGACAATTTTTATCTAGAACGGGAAAATATTTGTCAAAAGATTTTTTTTAGATGCTATTCAATTTTGAATTTCTCCAGATTCTAATAAATTTTCAAAAATTTCCCCGCACGACTGGTGTCGCATACGGGTAGATTCTGTATGCCTGACTTTTAGTAACACAAGATAATAATCGATCACTTTGAAATAGAGTAAATTACTCGCTCATGTTTTATTCAAAGAATTATCTAACACATTACATACAAACACAAAAAGATAAGATAGAAACAGCATAGAAAAAGAGAAAAAGAATAAGTATGTGTTTTTATTTATGAATATACATTTTCATGCTTTTAACATTAACAATTAGTCGGTTTACCTAATGAAAAAGAAAATGAAATAGACAGAGAAAAATTCGATCTTAACTCACTTATATAATAAACCAATTTGTGATAACATTGAATTCTCTAATTGAGAAAACTTCGAGACTCTTCAATTCGAACAAATAACTAATTAACATTAGTTTAAATCAGTAAAATTATTATTTTAAGTGAAAGTTTATTGATGAAAAAGTTATTTTCAATGTGATAAACATTGATTGAAATGAATGGAATGCAACATAGGTAAATATTATCTTATAAGTGACATGAACAAGTTTATTTTATTGAAAATTCTTATCAATCGAAAGTATTATTTAAAGAAAAACTTTCAAATTTCCAGAGAGCTTTCATCTTTTTAACCAACTGATTAATAAATTTGTCTATCTAGGAAAGAAATAAAATATTTTATTACTTCAGTTTATTATGAACACGTCATCAATATTTATATGAACTTGTTTAATATCATGTTTAGATAATAATATTAATTATTGTTTTTCTAATAAAATATCTCTCTTATTTAAGAGAAAGTCCGTGAGAATACCAGATATCATGGCCGGGGAAAAGTTTTGATTTTGGATTTGATCTTTTGAAAAGAAAGGCCTTTTAGAGTTAGTACCAAATCCAAAATATTAGCTTGGTCTGACCATCCATTGCTGAGTTTTGAAGTACACTTCGATAGCAGGGGTAATAGACCAGGGGCAAAAAATTGTCATTTTTCGTACTTTTAATATGGTACAAAAGTATTCTACTATTTCGAACATTAACATAGTGATAACTTATGGAAAAACAAAGCGCATCGTTGTGGCTATCAGACTATGCCTTTTTGGACTCTCCACAAACGTTATTATATGGAAAAACAAGGGCCAACAAAGTATTTTCTAACCAAAAAAGACTTCGATTTTGAGCATTTTTTCAAAGTATTTCGACTCTTTTCCTTTCAAAATGGAGGTTCTCCATAATTTTTATGACACCAAAAGATAGCCCGTGAAAAACTGCATCTTCTAATGTAAAAACATCTGAGAAAAACGATGGCCCGCTGATTCAACTTTTTCAAACAAAAAGCACGACTACACACTTTTTATGTTCATTATAGGGTATGCTAAAACATTGTGCACCTTCGTTCTCCACTATTTGATTTAGAACTGCAGCCATTTTTTCAGCATCACTAGTGATCACTGAGACCTGGCAAACTATTAAGTCAAGGACCTGCAAATAAGCTGTCTTGTATATGTTATGTGGTACATACCATCCGCAATATAGAGAAAGATGCCTTACAGTGAACCATATGTACCTTCGTTCTCCACTATTTGATTCAGAACCAAAGCCATTTTTCCGGCATTAATAACAATGGGTAAAAGGTATGGAATTGCTAAGAGAAGGGCCTGCTACAAGGCTGTTTCTTTTTTGTTACCTGAGACGATGTGGGTGTGGGTGTGAGGTGTGGGTGTGGGTTTGGGTGTGGATGTGGGGTGTGGGTGTGGGTGTGGTCGTGAGGAAGAGAATGACCCAAGGAGGAAACAGCTGACTCCAGTCCCCTAGAGTCAAGTGGAGTGACATGGAGTTAAGTGAAGTCAAGTGGAGTCACTTGGAGTCACATGGAGTTAGGTGGAGTCATAGAGTCTCGTAAAATTCTTGTCCACCTTCAGAATAGCTATACAGTAGTACCAATTAACTGGGTACCAGTTCGACTGCGTATATATTTAATTAGTCTATCTATGTTCATTGAGTCATATGTTGTTTATGGGTACTCATAGGTCCTGAAGTCCTATATAAGGGAGTATCTTGAGGTCCTCAAGTCCTATTTAAGGAGGGTGTCTTGAGGTGCTCAAGTCCTATATTGCAAAGTTACCTTTGGGTCCTCAAGTTCTATATTACGAGGCTACCTTTAGGTTCTCAAGGGCTATTCCCTTGATTGTAGTCAGTGTCTTAATCCAGAAGGTGACTGTGTGCTTGTCCGCAGAGTGGTAGTTCGAATCTACAGTGAAGTGACCCAGTCAATCGCATTGATCCACGGAACTTGCATATAAATGATTATAGGAAAGGCATTCCACTGTTTATTCATGGAAAAAATACCTTGACGTTAATTGGTTCATAAAATTGCAAATAACGCTGCCAGAACTTTTTCTTAGACCAAGTATTATATAGAGCTGCCAATAGGTGCTGAAGGGTAGGCTCCGCGATTGATTTTGAGAGTGGGGTGGGTAGGGATACAAATTTTGCAGAAACTCCGTCACCTTCAGCGCAGAAAGCCAGTGTTGTTTCTGTTGCATTTGTTGCGGAAAATCAGTGTTAAGTTTGCCATATTTCCTGTAGGGATTCCGAAGTTTAAAAGAAAATGCGACATAAATACGATCGGGTTTATGCAAGAAATACAGAAGAGAGGACTGCATTTTCTGCAAGATAATTGGCCTAAATAACCTGGACGTTCGGGAAGAATTTGGCAGAGACCATGCCTGTTTGGTTTAATTAGAGCAACTTGATGTCTTTCCTGCTTTAGTGTAGTAATCGGTGTCCCAGAAACTATTATCAATGCTTTTGGCAGAAAATCTGAAGGTGGTTGCGTGCAAGCTCTGCCAGCCACCAAATCGGGTACCAGCCTCAAACCGTATGGTAAGTGGCACACATAGATCCTAAAGGCAAATACTACTGGGATCCGGCTTGCTATATGCTATGAGGAGCTATGGCCACCCTTACGAGAGAGGCCGTAAAGACCTTTGGTTGTCCCTCTCATATAGAAGTGCGGGACCTATAGGTACCTTTATATAATACCGCTTGATATTTTGTGAGTACCACCATAGTATAGGCTTTCAGGACCTATCTGTACTTTTGTATAATAGCCTTTGGGGACTTCGGTACCTCTGTATAATAGACATTCTGGACCTAAGGGTACCTTCATTATATAGGACTTGAGCACCTAAAGGTACCCTCATAAGATAGAACTTGAGGACTTAAGGATACCCCATAATATAGGGCTTCAGAACCTAAAGGTACCCCTACAACATAGGACCTGAGGACCTAAGGCTAAGGGTACCGCATAATACCATTACATAAAGCCGAACTACTGTCCTGCGGACAAGCACGCAAACGCACAGTCGATTTCAGAATTAAGACCTTGGTGACAGTCAAGGAAATAATACTAAGAACTTCATACAAGATTGGAGTCATATGTAGTCACACGGAGTCAAGTGAAGTCAAGTGGAGTCAAGTGAAGTCAAGTGGAGTCGTGGAGTCAGCTATTTCTCCCTTGGAATGGCCCCACATCTACACCCACCCACACAGACTCCCACTTCCATACACCCACACCCACACACTCATACCTACACACTCACACCCACACCCACGCTCACATATAGAAGACAGCTTATTAGCAGGGCCTTGTCTTGACAGTTTGGCAGGTGTGGATGGGTGTGGATGGGTGTGAGTGAGTGTGGATGTGGGTGTGGGGAGGGTGGGTGTGGGTGTGGGTGTGTGGGTGTGGGTGTGGATAAAGA
>CAJNOL010000638.1:67133-95841 GCA_905250125.1 Rotaria sordida | reverse complement strand
CTCCCACACCCACCCACACCCACATTCACACCCACCCACACCACACACCCACACCCTCATCTGGTGACAATGGAAACAAAATCGTGGTTAACCGGAATGTTTTGATATTATCGTCAGCTTTGTATCGATTTTCACTATATGGATTGATAGAGTTTAGTAGTTATCATAATTGAAACATTTTTTATTGTTTTCTTTGTCAAGATCAAAGAAAAAAATATTGAAGAAAAATTCTTCTCTGAAATTTAAACTATTAATACAATATAAAGAGAATTATGTATATCCATTAACGATTCTCTTCTTTATTTAACTTTCATTTATAGCACACATTCATCATTCGAGCATATAAATTCATTCGCTAATAACAATAAATTTAAATATTTTTCAATTAAATAATCTATTTGAGTATTTCCGTTGTTCAAAATAAAAAACCCATTTATCTGACGAAAAAAAATCGAATCAAAAACTGCATAATTGATTTCTTTGCGATTCATTAATAAAAACAATGAAACACATACTCCATATCAAATAAATTATTACAACATACTTTATTTATTCACATACACATATAGTTGTTCTTTCTCTCTCGTTCATCAATAAGGTCATTTCATTTGCGTTCAAATATTTGTATATAACAGCGGCTCTGCTCGTCATATGCAACTATTCATATAACAAAGCTCGGCATGTTTGCTTGTTGATCCTTTTATGTCCTTCAGGGCGTATTTCGCATATATATAAATTGATTTAAGAATTGTTAATCGGAAGCAAGAAATCAATATCTGAGTACAAATCTTCGATCGACCTATTCTTATTGACCTTTTATCATGACTGATTATTGTTTTCGTCGGGAATATCTTGATGGATGTGCTGCAAGTAAGTTGTTATATCTAGAGAATTAAATGCATTTTTTATTGTTTTGTTGAATTAGTATAAATATAAAATATGTTTGTTGTTTCATTTCTATATATTCTATCGTTGACAATTTATTAATAATACAAGTATAATCATGAATAAGTCATAACTGTACACATAAATTAAAAACAAATACGTAGAAAATAATTTCTATTCGCAATCAAATCTATTAGAGATTCATAGAGTGCAGAAATCTCTGAGTCTTTCATGAAGAATTCCTCTGTTATTGGAACTTTCTCATGAAAAAAATTCAAACTATAAATGTTTGATGTCTGAGAGAAGGATGCATATTCATTATGTTTATAGAATAGTGAATATTGGTGGAAAAATAAGTAGGTCTAAAGAGATTATGATCTCGATTAACTATACGTTCATTCAATATATAGGATAATTATGATCACATCCAAGCTGAGAAATACAATGTTGATATAATTCATAACTCAGAATAATATTCATTTCAAGTACGTTGACAATAGAATTTAACGTTAAACAATGAAATCAATCTTTGCCTTGAAGTTTTCCTAGAAAATGACAGAAATAGATAAAACAAGGTCGATTATGAAATGATACAGTTGCTTTTTAATTATTATCCCAACATCAAATGATAAATGGATAAATGAATCTTTTCATTTAATAGATTCCATTTGCATAACGATTGATTGATCATTTTTGAAAATATTCATAATGAGAATGTTGTTCGTTTAGAAGTTGTTAAAATCGAAAAGAAATTAACAAATGAACAACTCAACTATTTACATGAATGTATGTATACCTTTATATATCAAGCCGTCTCAATATAATATTGCTTAAACTAGATTATAGAATAAATCAATACCCAGGTTTGTGGGGTACTGAAGAAATAGCTAAACAGTGGAATATTGATGATTTTGATTTTCATATGGATTTGATGGTTCGTAGATTTTCATTGTATTTTGTTTGTTTCAATATTCTTCATTTATAGGAATGGTTTTTTTGTCGGCGTATGGCTGAAATTGCACTTGAACACCGCCGATCTGAAGCAAAAGTAGCTTCAGCTTAGTTCGGTTAAGTCTCTGATCATTATTATATTACAAAATAATATTTGATTTTCTTTTGTGCTAAGTGTCTCTGATAATGTGTTCTGTTTTATATAGAATAAAAATTAAGATGATCTGATAAAACATTTTATCTCAATTAGAACTTGACGATGACTTTTATTGATCAATATTGATGAATCTTTGAAGACTTGTATTGATTGATTGATATTAAATATATTTTATACCATAAAGATTTTCTACTAATCCGAGTTTATTTATGTAAGTATGCATAGAATAGGAATAATTTGTCTCTTCTTCATTAAAACAAAACGATCCATATCATAATGATCATGTTCAACAATAGATTGCTAAATTAACACTTTCTAATTAAATAATTGGTAATATTGATTCATTGAATGTATTTGATAGACTTATTATTGTAGAAGAATTTTGTACAACAATTGGTGGTATCGAAGGATAAATATTTTTGCTTTTTTTTTTGTTTTATTCTATTTATGAATAAGTTTTGAGCATAATGAGAAGGATTAGATGATTGAGAAAAGTTTTTTTTTTAATGGATATAGTGTTGATTCAAGTTGATATTGTTGTCGATTAATAGATAATGACGAGTTAGGACTTATTAATGTTTGTGAAGGATGACATTTTAATGAATATGGAACTGTATGTTGGCGATAAATCATTCTTTCATTTGATAAATACTTTTGAATATGTGCAATTTGATTAGAGAAGATTTACTGATTGTTAATTGACAAGAACAACGAGATAAACGGCATGGTATTGATGATGTTTATTTTTCAGATGTGAGTGAATTAGATAATATATTTAGGGTATATGTGAAGCAGTGGTAGTAGCACTATACGAAATTATAGAAGGGCTAGATAAAGTTTTATATATATATATATTGAGAGTCCAAACAATGCTCTATGATTCTATAGCATTTCACCATCTTTCATTTGCTGCAACAATATTAGAATTGCAATCATAGCTGTTCAACTCTGATTTTGTTGTGTAAGAAAAACTTTTGCTTTTGAATTTAAGTCTGTACTGCACTATATTTTGTTGGCAGCCAAGTTCCATCTCTCAGAACAGTTGAAAAATAATATGAATGATTTTGTGAAGGTCGGAACCACGATCTGGCGTATCTACTATCGAACAACATCCATCCATTACCTTGTTAATGATTTATGCATATCATCATTCCATCGTTCTAAGAGGTGGAGCTCGACCACCGAAAACAAAATATAATTTATCATAATTAACTCTCACTTGAAGAAAGTTTCCTTTATCTAACAAAACTAGAGGTGAACAGTTTTGATCGAAATTCTTACATAATTACATCTACTGAAGAATAGTGAAACATTATAAAATTATACATAATCAAAACAAATTATATCCGTTAAGTTATATAGCTTTCTTACACCATGAATAGCAGAAGTAAAAAGTTGACCGAAGTCCTAGCAACAACCTAAGTGTAGATCTCACTAAATATATAGCAGATTTTTACGTGTTACGTCTTTGTAGCTATTTATAGCATAATAAAGGTAAAGAATTTAAGAAATTTAATCAGTTGGATTTCAAACATAAGAATTTCGTACGAAAATGATTCTCTACAAATCCACGCTGCTAAAACAATGTTTATCTTTTTCGATGCGTGATTAAGACAGTACAAGATCGTCTATGTGGGTATTTTTTGACTCTTCGTTCTTGAGATCATCGTAACAGAAAAAGATAACTTTTGATGTGTTTATCTAGTAAGTAAAAAAAGAAAAAGAAAACTTGTAAAGGACTACATGAATGTGGTGCGAATCGATCTTAATTTTCGGCAATGGAGTTTCAATTAACATAAGGATGATAAACGATTTCACCTAGAGTCGATTATGTTCTCTCGAAGGTTTTTATTATCTTTCCTACTCACAACAGTTGATTGGAGACGAGCTTACAACTTTTAATTATTTCGGGTAAAAGATAGAGACCAAATCGTCAAAAGCACCTTTCTGCAGAACTTACTGAAGATGAACAAAAACTTATATTGAAGATTCAAAAACGTTTGTATCATCTCGAGACATGAATCTTTCTGACAAATTTCAAATAAATTTCTAGCGACTCGCCGTTCTCTACAACATCGCAACACAAATTACAGATTTTGTTACAGCGAAAAACACGCAAAAGTATGAAGGTCGAATGCGTTTGCAAGCGACTACAAAAATGCTCTGCTGAGTTCAGCACTTTTAGCTCAATAAACAAAGCAAAACTTGTCGTAGGCTCATCATTCTCAGATGCATCTCCGTAGGAGATATTGGAATCACAGGAACGAAAAAATGCTCCTTCCTCAGCATTTCTCAGTCACAATATGCTTGATAGAGCTGAAAGTCTTTTTATAGATACCAGACACTGTATGAGTTGCCTGGTTGTTTTTATCTCCTACCAATCAAATAAAAACATCAAATCTTAAGAGCAATCTAAAAAATGCACCTTTTTTTTTCTATTCTTTTCAACTGGAGCTTTTTTGGTAGAGCTTGGCATATATCAGGAATACATCGTGTTTTGAAATAAAAATAGGTAGACATTCTATAGTATAAGTAGAAGAAAGTTTCAGTTCGATCAGATATACTGTAGTTGATCAATAAAGACAGTTCTTCACTTTTTTCTTGTCAAAAGTCTCATTTATCAAAAACCACGAAATAATATGTAAATTTTTAAAATTTTTCTTTCGGCAGAAATCTTCCATCTGTTCCGATTTTTTGTAGTTATAAATCAATTCTTGAAATATGCATCAATAGATAGAAAATCTATAAACAGCAATCCATAAATAATAAGTATCCACCAATAATCATATAATTCAATTGAATTAATGAATGTTATTCTTTTTTGATAAGATACAATTCTATTTAAATTGTTGTTTCCGAATGTTTTCAAAATTCCAATTATGCTCTTAAACAAAACAATTAGAGCAATATACAGAACAAAAAAATACACACAACAATCATCCAATAAACAAAAAAAACGAAGATTATTTCACACATACACATATTTTCTTTGTTAATAACAAACAAAATTATGTTCGTAAGTAGTATATATAAATCTGTAAAGAATATGAAATTCATCAACAATTCAAAGAAAGAAAAACAAAAAATGAGCTCAATAATAAATACATTATGATAAACAACAAAAGAAATCAGAATTGTTATTAGGACACATTTAAAATAATCATTTATTGTTCTATCAACTGCACAACAACAACAGCAAAAAAAAGAAAGAAGAAAAATACATGTTGGCTATCAACATCAAGTAGAATTTCATGGAAAATACTTGATTCAATTTTGAAATAGACATAGAAGAAAAAAACCAAGCATTGAAACTACATGTCTAATATGTGCCTGCATTCATTAAGTTACAAAACGTGATCAATAATCAATTTATAATTTATTGCATAACCATCCAAGAAAACAAAACGACAAAAATTTTAGTCCAAACAAACACTCAAGTGCGCAAAAAAATCCAAACATATGTGTTCATTATTAATAAAAAATAGACATTTATAAGACAATAATCGTGCAAATGCATTATAAGAAAAACAAAATTCTGACAAACACACATAAATTGAGATATTTGATGTTATGAGACAAAGAAAAAAGATAATTCCACACATCTGAACAAATGCATTTAAAAAAAGAAAAGAAACTATCAATTTTATAATTCATCATTTTGAATAGTAGTCGATGTATCAGTTCCATTATGAGTTGTTAAATCTCCATTGGTTGCTTTATGTTTTAATTTTCGTGAGAATAATGATGGATGACGTTTTAATTTTGCTCGATCATTCTAAAGAAAATAATTCAATTGATTTATATTCGATTACAAATGGATGAAAAAAAAACTTCTGGTGAATTTCTTTTTTAGTCTGATTCACCAAGACAATATTAAACAAAAAAAAAAGGGATAAAGCAATAGTACAAGCCGCTGTTTTTTCCTCACATATACTAACCGATAGGGATAAAAGCATAGTGACATACAAAACAAACATACTGTTGTATTATTTTACCCTCTCGGAATTATAACTGAAAAACAAAAAAACCATAAAATTCATTTTTTTGTCGAATATTCAGGTGTTTATTGTTTTTTTTTTTTAATGAAGAATTTTCAACTTACTTCATCCATTTTTCGATCTGTACCATTAGCAATTAGAAGACGAAATTCTCGTTCAAGAATCTGACGTGTCTAAATATAGAATAATAACAAAATTATAAATCGATAATATCATTGGTTTTTTTCTACTGCAATTAAATAGAATAGTACTTCGGAACAAGATATTTTCTCATCTGTTCATTAAATTTCAAAAACCCGAACATAACAAAATATTGTCTAAAATCCAGATTAAATCCTAATTATCATAAGATTCGATCACTGTTATATAAATAAGGAAAAAGTTTCATAAGAAAATAATTAATGAACATAGCTTTCAATTGTTAATATTTACTTCACTACGTATTCTAATCTTTCACAGGTTCGGAAAGAAGTGTTAAGATAATTTTTATTCAAAAACTGAAGATGATACATACAAGAAACTGAACTTGAATCAGTAAGACTCGATTCGATTCACTCTCTGATACATACAAACTAAACATGAGCGAGACTAGTCGTATTAGAACTCAGTTAGAAAAAAAATTTGGCTCCGAACCCAGCCTTAAAAAATGCTTCCGGTCAAACAAATTTATCTCCGATTCTGCTGAAACCGACGCCATTTTGCCCATATCTAATACAGACAAGGGAAAAGTGATAGAATAAGTCAATGCTTAAAATGATGCAATCTTTTAGGGTGATGAGTATTAGAGAATAGAAGACTCACATTTAGTTCAGTATTAGAAAGTTGTACATAGAAGAAAAGCTAATTTCGAATCATAGAATAAAAGAGATGATCAAGTATATGTGTTGGAAAAGAAATGAATTTGTTGATGGTATTTTATACTAGACGCTACTGTATTGAAGTGAATATAGTGTTCTTTACTAAAAAACAACTAGTTCAATACCTTCGAACAGAGTATAGATATTGTATGAATAAATGCAGCGTTCAATTTTGTTTTATAAATTCTTTGTTTCAAAAAAAAATTGATAATTTCTTACCATTGTTTGTTGATTTGGTATTTGTAAAGCTAATGCTAATGCATTATAATCAAATGTTTCATCAAGTGCAATAAGTCCACCATGTATTCCAGATTCTATTAAATTATTTGCATATTCTTTTAATCCATTAATTGTTATTAACCATTGAATAACTCTTTCATTAGTCCATATAATAACATCTCGATTTTCATTTAATGATTCTTCACGTCTTCGATCAAGTTCTTTTTTATCATAATTTATTCGTTTTAATACAAGAATACCATAATGAAAACTTGTACTAAACAAAAAAAAAAGTTTTCTCTATATCTAAGAAAAAAACAACTGGATTAAATTTCTACCGATGAAAACTATCAACCATTTTTAATTGTTTATTTAAATCTTTTTTATTTAAATGTTCAAGCATTCTTGCATCAACAAGACATTCCATAAAACATGTACGATATTGTGGTAAACCTAAACTTGGTAACCATTCATTACCAATCCATTCATGATTCATTTCACCAAAAGCTAATGACTTCAAAAAACAAAAAAAAAAAACTTTTTTTCTAAATAAATTTATCTAATTTACAAAACTTACTGTTACAGATGTTCGAGGTCCATTTGGTGATGTTAAATTTAATATTTCTTGTATAGCTAAACGTAATTTAAGTCGATGTAATGGATTACTAATACCAATTTGTCGTTGAATTTCTTCATCATTTAATTCAGACATAATCGCACCTGATTTAACATTAGCACGACATGCAGCTACATACCATGCTGGCATTTTAACCCATAACTTAATAAAAATAATAATTTTAAAAAAAACAGCGAAAATAATTGTTAGATACAAACTTCAAGCCAAGCAACAACAGTTGCACCATCCCATGTTGGAAATGGTCGATTATTTTGTATTGCATCTTCGAGTAATTCTTGTCTAAAAACAGATTTTTTTTGTTTAGAAACAAAAACGATCATGATTTAATTTACTTTTTTTTAATACGTCGATCAAATTCAGTTTTACCTAAACTAAGTATTGTACCAGTTGTTGATTCTGTCATTTCATTATCATTTGGTAGAGATGATGCTAAAAACAAACAGAAAAAAAAATCAATTTGTTTTTTTTTTTTTTGATAATAAAATATTTACCACGACTTATATAAGATATTGAATGAACATTTTCACGTATTGATTTATTATCCATAAGATCAGATTTACGTGTAAATAAACGTCCAAGAGAATTTCGAATACCTTTCTTTTTTTGTTGTTGATGATTTCGATTATATATACTATTATCATCACCTGATGTTGAATTTTGAGAACTGATTGGACTTGGAGAATCTTGATTAGTTATAGATGATAATGATGTAGGTTGAAACGTGGACGGATTTGAACTATAATTATTAATGAAAATTAAACTCAATTTTCACTTGGAACTATTGCTATTCAATCAGTCATGACAAAAAAATTTGATTGTTTTTGGTTTTCCGATCTTTGCTTGTTGCGTTACGAGCGCGTTCTATTCGATTTTACTATATGAGGATAGAATTTTGATGATCAAATTTCGAGCTGAAATTTTTATCCATAGATAAATCTTATAGTTATTAGAAATGCTGCAATGTTTGAACTAGGATAAATGTATTCGTATCGAGATATCAGCTTATCATAGAAAACACGCAGTCCTTTAAGATGTTAGACAAAATCTCAGCTCGAAATTTGATCGGAATAAAGAAAGGGATGATAACTAAAATGGTACTTCATCCTCCCTTTTCGGACTCAAAACTTTTTGTGGTCATTGTATAGTTTCAAATGTTTCGCGTTTTTTTTTTCAAAACAGTTTTTTCATGAAAAAAAACAGTGTAGCAATACTCCTAAGTCTTCCGTGTAGAATATTCGATTGAGCTGGAACTTTTTTCACATATACACTAGACACTATTTTGAAATGAATATTTATTTTTTATTAGTCTACTGATAAAACGATGTTTAGTGATTGTAGAAAAAAATTTTCAGCTCAATGAAGCAACAGAGACCGTTGTGATCTCATAGAAGATAGCATTCGAAAATTTTAAGTCTATGACAACTTTCGCTATACATCTATCTGTCTTAAAAATTTCAAATATTTCTAATAAGCCATTTTTCTTGAAACTTCCGGAAAGCGAGGTACTCTTAAATTCATCATAAGTTAAATTTGATTATCATAAAATAATAACAAAAATCAATTTTCAATAATTAAAATATATACAATCATTTGATTCTCTCTTATTGAATCAAAACAGACAACAACAAAAAAAATTATATTCTTACAAATAATGTTTTGTATTATCATCAACATGTTGTATATTTGTTCTTAATGGTGCTGTACTAATTCTATATTGATTTTGAATACTTGATGATGAATGATAAACATGATGTGGTGTAGCTGTACGTATATTTGTTGTTACTCGTGCTGGTGTTACTATTGGACTTGATTCACATTTTTCATAACGTGTTGTAGTATTATAATCATTATGAAATGAACGTGGTGATTGACGATGTATTGTTCGATCATAATCCTAAAATTATTTAAATAGATGAAAATAAATATTATCTTTTTTTTTTAAATTTACATTAGAATCTAATGGATATATATTGGGAGGTGTCTACAAAAAAAAAATAAAGTTTCATATAATTAAAAAATTAAATTTTGAAAATTTTACAGTATTAAATTTATAAGGTTTTCCATTTGGTGATATTGTATTTGTATTTAATTTTATTGTTGATAATGAATTTTGTGTTAAATTTGTATTATAATGATTATTATTTTCATTATCATTATCATTTTCATTATGTAAATGATAAATAGAATTTCCAACAACACGTGATTCAAGTTCTTCAGCACGTAATTCTGTATTAGCTTTTTCAGCTTGAATCATACGAATTTCATTATTAATAGCATCAAGTTGTTCTTGTAGAACAAGTGCTAATGTTTGAGCATCACCATTATGATGATGATGATGATGATGAGAAGGATGTGTTGAATCATTATTTACTATCACCGGATGTTGATGTTGATATAAACTATCATCATCATCAGTTGTTAATTCAACATCAGAAGATTCAAATGCTAAACGAACATCATTTATTACTTGAGCTTGATCAATTGTATCCCAATCAGGTTCGGATGTCTATTAAGAAAAGAAATTGATACGAATAATTATTTAATTAATTTCAAATTCAAAATTTGATTTCGAATGATAGGTTGTAGTTAAGATCAACATTTGAGATGTGCGAGATTAAGTTTTATTGGTTCTGATCCTCGTATGACTAGTACTTTATGGATCATCTTTGTCAACTTATCTTCTGATCAATATAATTTATAAGATACTACACTTAAAACCATAGAATATATATATATATATATATATATGATGTTCAGTGTCTGTCTGACGTCTCTGTGCCCAGATCAAAGGTCAAATAAGGCTATACGGGGAAGGTTATAAGTGCTGCTATATTGGGATACCCATAGATCCTAACGAACTATTGTATGAAGGTATCCTTGAGTCCTCAAATCCTATTCTATAGAGATACCCTTAGATTCTCCAGTCCTATTATATGGAGATACCCATAGGCCCTCAAGAGTTGTTATATGAGGGTACTTATAGGTTTCAAGGATTATAAGGGTAGAGGATAAGAGGCTAAGCCTACAGGGACATACGAGATAAAACTAAAAGAGTATAAGAAGATAAGGGTATAGCGGATAAGTAGATTAGGCTGCATGGGATATAAGAGATAAAGGAATAACGAAATAAGGCTATAAGGTCTCTCGATATATATAATGTGAACTGTCTGATTCTCTATTACCGAGTCAAGGGTAAAGGACAAATGTGAGACTTTTCAGGAAAAAGGCATCCGTATAGTATGCACAGGCTCTCGCTAGTACTTAACTACTAGCAAGCACCTGCGGTTTCGCTTCATTTGTTCAATTCTAACGATTCTGCTGCTTATCTCAGATGAAAGAGTAAGAGTTGTCCTTTAATTTTAATTTAAGAGTTAAAGTTTTTATCGTTTCGATAGATTATTGTTCTAGCTGTTGGTTAGTACAAACGTTGCTTTATATATCCTGTCCACAGAATGTTCGAGAAAGGTCTAGAAACTTCTGATGAACTTTGTAGGCTTCTGGAAAGTTTTAAAAAATTCGAGAACTTTGACCTGACGCAGACAGACAACCGTGTTTTATTATAGAGGTATGGATAGTTTTTACTTTCGATTAGGGCAACTTTTATTTTATAGTCCCAGTCTCGGCCAAGGCAAGTGTGAATGTCACAGTGAGATCTATGTAGGCTAGTAGACGACGTCTTTCGCTATCTAATGGTCTATGCATTATGAAGTTCTGTTGTGTAATGCTGAGCTGTCAATAGAGAGTACCATCTCCGCCTCTGTTGGCATTTCTCTACCACGCAAGAAAACTTGATCGTATATACATCACTAGGTAGAGAAGGTGTTACTCAAGTGACCTAGATATATTTCATTTGTGAATCAAAACTTTATAATCATTGATACCAGGTCGAAATTTAGAATTATGACTGTGTAGGATGAAGAAGGTATGAATTTCCTATTAAATGAAACGTTGAAATCTAGAGTTAATAGATACCGAGAAAAATTCCTCTTTTCGAGTCTATTTTAAGTTGAGGTAAACTCCTGAATTGACTAATGTTAATTAAACTGATGCTTTGCTCATACGTAAGCTGTAGTGAGATTAGTAAAAATTCTAAAACGACACGGACTCTTGAATTTTCTTTTTGATGTAATGGATATTTTTGATGAGTTTTCAACAGGTAAGAAAAAAAGATATTGACAGAGGTATCTAATGATCGAATTGTGATCTGAAATTTTGGTCCATATGTATGTCTAATGACTTTTAGAATATTCTGAAAGTTTCGATCGAAAGAAATTCAGGACATTCTAAGCGTCATTAGATGTACATATAGATAAAAATTCAGATATTTTCTTCAATACTTTATCCAGCTGTCAAAAACTCATTCAAAACAGTCATCACTTCGGAAGAAAGTCTAAAGACTTCTTATCCTTTTAGACTTTACAATACTTTACAGTTAACATTGAGTTTCATAAGTACATACATAAGTCGTATTTTTATCTGCAGGAAAATTGCAAATTTTAGTTTGGCAATACAATAGATGTTAATTTCATGAAGTTTACACTGATATGAACAAATATAACAATTCTGTAGAGAATCAAACTTTCTATCTCATACGATCAACATTACAGTCAAAAACAAAATGTAAATATGTAGGCTATTTATAATAGGTTAATCCTTATTTTTAATAGTATCTTACTTGTAACATATGATCATTAACAATTGGTACTGATATATTTCTTCGTCTATTTGTTGCCTCTATTATAATTGGAATAGTTTGTGAAGTACTATTAAGATTATTTTGTGGAGAATTTAAAATTGTTTCACTAAATATAAATAATGAGAGAAGAAAAAAGATCATTTAAAAAGAAAATTTACTTTTTTTGTTGTTTTAAATTTTGTAATTCTCGTCGAACATGATCAAGTTCATTTTTAAGTTTACTAATTTCTTCTAAATACTTCGTCTTAAAAACAAAACAAAACAAAGAGAGATAAAAGAGACAAAAATTGATTAATTAAATTTACTCGTTCATTTTGTATTTCATCAAATTGTTTTTTTAATTTTTCATTTTCTTGTACGAAATTATTTTTTTCGTCTAATAATTGCATACGTTCTTTTAATTGAATTTGTAAACGTTCATTAGATTCAGCAAGTAATTTATCAACTGTTGTTGATAAACGAATATTATGTTCTTCTGTTACTTTTTCACGTTGACGAGCCTTCACAAAAACAAAAATACATTTTTTTAATTTATTATTCGAAACTGATCTCTGTTCATTCATAGCGAAATCACATTTTTAGAAATAGTCATATTTATTCAAGGGAAAATGACGTATTGTAGTACTCCATAGACTCCGAGAGTCCATAGGGTCTAATCGGAGTACAAGAGTACGTTGCTTCTCCCTAGGGAGCAACGGATTCACAAAAACGTTTAATTGTATCTGACAAAAAAAAATAAAAGATGAAATCCGGATCCACAGCTCCCTATCCTTCGAGATTTCTCGAAAATCGATTTTTTAGAAGGATGTTTTTTGCTGAAAATTTGACCATAGATGAGGTTTGTGTTGTAGAATTTATTCTGAAATTTTCGGATTTTTTTTCTCATATGATTTGAGAGATATTCGCTAATTACTTTTTAATTAATAGAAAATAAAGTCAAATGAAAGATGGGCATACTTCGTTTAGTCTAAAATGATCCATATACCTAGAATAATAATATAAGAAAGAAAAAAATGAGATTTCCATTTTTTCTCTTTTGCACGAAGTAATTTTGTCACTCGATAGTAATTCTATTATGTTCTTTCAACGAAACTGAAAAGTCAATGAGTTCTTTTGATAGAGTGTAAAGAAATATTATTAGAGCACTCGCTCGTAAAATCAGTAGTATCTTGCTTTTTGATTAAAAATGAATTACAATATATTTTTGTGATGGAATAATTTTTTTCCTTGAAATATCTGTTTATATATGAAAAATCAGAAAATAAAAATGTTCCAACGATAAAACTCTGCCAATTGATTGATCATTTTCAAATTCGGACAATGTATATTCTAATGAGCTCGAACTCTTAGCTTATTGTTGCTGAGATTTTGTATTTTTACGATAGCTGTAGTCTTCCTCAGGAAAATTCGTTTTTAAATTTCGACTTGAAACTTTGCATATGTACAGATCTTAATGAGAATAGTTGATTGTAATAGTTTCAGATATTTTCGTTGTTTCTATCCTAAGATAATAATTATGGTAAAATCATGCCGTTTACACTACTCATATACATGGACAGATTCGATGTTATTATTTCAGGATGGGCATAAGTCAAAAGATCTGAAACTTTCAATAATAAACTATTCTCGTTATGAACTGTCTCTATGCAAAATTTCTAGGCGAAATGAATTTTCCGGAGGAAGATCACAGCATTGATTTGAAAAAATATACTGTAAAAACGTATCAACTCGGTAGTAGTATGCTAAGGAAACTGTTTTCAGGATGTTTGCAGCTCATTAGAATGTAGATAGTTCGGACTTCCTTTGTGAGTGATATCTCTGCCTTTCGGTTATTTTATTGTATGAGATGGTGCCAAGCAGTAGATTCATTAGTCCGATATCTTTCGTACGGTGAATACTACCTGTAACTCTGGACATATAGCCAGTCTGATGCAGAGTTCTCGTGCTTACGAGAAAAGGTTCCTCACTTACGGACGTCGTTCGATTCGATATTATGGCTACTAGGTAGGTCTCTATGAGAGTAAATGGATTCGGACTCATGGCTTATTGATAGAGAGTTATGACCGTTTTGCTCAATTTTGAATCTGTAGCAAGGGATTTTCGAAACAATTGAATTAGAGAATATCGACCTGAAATTTTGCTCATAGATAGGTCTGAATCATCTGAAAGTTTCAGCCAAGAAGAATATTCTTTTCTCGAGATATTTAATTTTCAAAAATAGTCACTTTTCATAGACAAGTCGCAAAAACCGAGTTTATTTAAAAATTGAATATCACGATAAAAGAACATTCTTTTTTGGCTGAAACTTTCAGGTGATTCAGATCTATTTATAAGCAAAATTTCAGGTCAAAATTCAGTAAAACAGTCATAACTCTTCACCAACAAGCCATGAGTCCGAATTAGAGCTTGTCGGGTCCGCGTCTGACTTTACGGGTGCTACTCTGAGAAAAAGAGTCAATTATAAGTTGATTCTTATAAGATCATGATCGAAATTGCTTCAAAACTGTTGAGGATGTGTATTCCTAGAGAATTATCAGGTGCGAATTAAAAAAAGATCTCATTAAGTATCAAGAACACAAATTCGAAGTCGAGATGGGCTCTAACCCGAATCTTTTTAGTCTCATAGAGACGTATCTCGTAGCCATAATTATGGAATCGAACGGTGTCCGTAAGTGGGAAACCTTCCCCCATTAGTCGCTTGAGCTTTCCATACATACTAACATTAGCAACTTGTCGAGGATTATTCCATGGCTGACGGTACAGAAGTTTAAACACAGTATCTTATAGGTACGTGTCAAACAACCCAGTCATTCACGCATGGTGACTATTGAGATTAAAAAGAAACCTATATATTACTCGTGTTAATTCCATTTGTAGATCATCATATTCATTTTGAAGTTGATGTAGTTTATCATCATTATTTGTATAGGATGTTAATGATTGATTATGTTGTTTTGGTGATGAATCAAGTTCATTTTGATATTGAAATTTTTGTTCTAATAAATCATATTTATCTTGTAATGTTTGATATTTTTCGTCAGCCTAAATAAAAAAAAGCAAAAAAAAACATAACAAAAACTAAAAAAAAATTCTACATGTTGTAATTGAGTTTCTTTTGTAGTTAATTCATTTTCTAATCGATTATTAAATTCATTTAAATGTGTTGTTTCTTTTTGTATATTTAAATAACGTTTTTCTAATGTTGATATACGTTCTTCTTGATCTTCTTTTTGTGCTTGACATTCTTTTAAATCACGTTGATATTTATTTATTTGTTCATATGTATGAGATAAATCACGTTGAAATATACATGAACGTTCTTCTAATTCTTTATTACGATTTATTAATTCATGTATACGTGAACGTGCTGATATTAATTCATTACATTGATGATCCATTAATTCTTGCATTTCAATTAATTTACTTGTTAAATAATCCTGACTGATTGTACCATTTGACATATTCTATTTAGAATAAATTCAAAAATTTATAAGTAAAAAAAAAAAAAACAAAAATCATTTTACTTTTAATTGATCAATATCAATTATTTTCGATTGTTGAGTTTCACGAACACAAGCAAGCTAAAAGAAAAGTTTTATATTTATATAAGATTTAAGAGAAAATTCACGAAAGAACTAAAGTATTCGGTCAAAATTTTAATTTTATGTGTATTCGAAAGACTATCAACTAAAACTCCAAACTCAAATTTTTAATTCATTTCAATGTCTTATAGTAAAGTTAATCTAGATCAACTTTTTATCACTACCTACTATTAGAGCCCGTCTGATTGATCCGGATCCGCTGATAACAGCTCAAAATTTTCGTAGATACGACGTAAATAATAAGAAAAGGCTAGTCCGCCGCAGCTCCTTCTACATCGAGATCGATGTTTTTAATTCTAAAAAATTCTTTTAAACTTTCACAGGAATACATTGTCAATTATTTGTAGGTGAAAACAATAAAAAATCTTCTATTATTATAAGAGAGTTCAGTAGACGAAAAAAAATAAACAAAAATGTGGACCATATTAAGATGATATATATACACGTCGTGCTAATATCGTTCGTTTTATATCTGGATTGACTAATGCCTATACGTGCGGACATGTAATTATTAGTAAATACGATTAGGAATGTGTATCGGCTAATACTAAATGATACTAGTAAAATAGGAATAGATAATAATGTCGACAATTCGAAATTTGAGCAATATCTTTTTGTTGACATGGTTAGATAGAACTGATCGAGTTACCTATAAAAATGAGCAGATGTCGAAAGCATCAAGTCTCGGTAGTCTGAATATTTTATTCATCATATAGTTAGCAAAAAAAAACATTATGGATAAGTTTTAAATACGAGTCGATATGAACTTCCATTTCGAAGATCATATTCAGAATCAACAATAAAATCTATATACTCAATACTTAAAACAAGTTCTCGTCAAACTTCAGTCCACTGCTATTCAAAATATGATATTCCAAAACTAAATTGTCAATAGTTAAAATCTCTGAATACCAACTCGTATTTGTTTGTACTATCGGCTCGATCATTCAAGTACGAAACTACTGTTTGCGGTTTTTATTCGGTTTAAATCACATGGAGATCATATCGAAAACAAAAAATCGATTTTTTTAATAATAAAAGAATTTTTTTCAAAAAAAGGTAAATGTAATTTTTTTTTTTCATCTAACTATATGGTAAGTAAAATAAAACAATAACAACAAACGAAAACATTGAAACTATCGAAATTTGATGCTTTTGATGTATTTCTATTTTTAGACTTTTTTTCTTCTAACATTACTTCTCTAAATTTCACTACAAAAAAAAAATGTCGTCCAAATAGAACGAAAACAATCTTTTTTATAGGTAATTGTACAAGTTCTATTCAACCATGACAAAAACATATTTTACTCAAATTTTGAATTGTCGACACCTTACCAAATTCGATTTCACAAGGAAAAAAAAACAAGTGAGATTCGTCAGCTAAATTAATCAAAATATAACTAATTAACAATGCTTTAAGATTGAATGCAAATAAATTCTAAAATAATTTTTCCTAAGCTAGGATTGGGACCATACCAAACTATGATTGGGATTACTGAACAAATAGAATTCTCTCTAGTCGATATATAATCAAACGATAGATAGTTCTGACACAAATAATTATTTGATGAATCCTTTCTAAGAGTGAGAAAAACAATGTTTTCACATGGGACAACATCACTGTATTGTTTCTATTACATACTACATCATATTCTTATTTGTCTATTAAAGATAAAACTCAACAAATAGTCAAGGTCATTTATTCCTGTTGTTGATTTTTGTTAATAACAACTCACTGATAGATATTTTGTATGACTATTGATAAAAACAGATCAATGTGTGAACATAATAATATAGTTATTAGTATATTATTAAATAAAACTAAATTCAAGTATATATATATATGTATTCAAATTTAATACAAAAAGCAAAGAGATATGTCAAATAGATGAATATTTTTTGTTTTTTTCTATGATGATATGTGTTATCTTATCTATTGTAAGAAAATAATAAATCTTTTTTTTGACTAATTACATTTTTTAATAATTGATTTATATATATATTCTTACTTCATTTTTTGTTCGTTCAAGTTCATCTTTAAGTTGTATATTTTTTTCAATTTCAATTTTTAGACGTTCTCGAACCTTATTATAATACAAAAAAAAAAAAGCAAAAATAATATTTTTTTTTTAATAAATATCATTTAAGAATAAACAAAAAAAGAGTTTACTTTTTCATCTAATGCTTTATGATGTTCAAATAAAGATTTCAATGCTTTAAGTACTTCAACTTCCGATGAAACACCTTGAGCTTGTCTACGCATAACTGTTGTTCGTATTGAACGTTCATGTCGAGCAACAAGTTGTTCTAAATGTTCTAGAAGTAACTAAATAAAAAAAAAATAAAAAAAAACATTCTTTTAAGAATTCTGAGAAATATTTCGATTTGATTTATTTATTTACACGTGTATTATTTCGTTCAGCTTTAAGTTCTGTTACTTCATCGTCTTTTTCAGTTAGTTGTTCACGTAATTGAGCTAATTCACGAACAAGGGTTACATAATCCTAAAATAAAAATAACAACAATTCATTGTTTTATTTTTCTTTCTATGATGAAATATTTTTCTAAAGATGTGTTTAATCAATAGTTAATATCTAAACCTTCTCAGAATATAAATGAGAATATGTTGACTTTGTCCATGGTAATGGTTGTGTATATTTTGTCATTGAAATTTCATTATCATAAATCGTTTGTTGGTCATATTGATTTAAAAAATTCAATGTTTGTGAAAAATCCATGAATGCTTCTGATTGGGTTGCTATAAATTTTTTTGGCCATAAATATTGATATTTTGCTTGTTTATCATTCATTAAATCGTTATCATCAACATCATCAAATGCAATTGCACTATCACTACTTGTTGAACTTGTCATTGTTATTGTATTTGTTTCAGTCGATAAATCATTATCACTGTAATCATCATCATTTTTATCCAAATTATTGATTAAATAATCGTAAAGGTTTGATGATGAATGCATTTTAATGAAATAATCAGATTGATTTGTATCGAAAAAAACTAAGTTTGTTTGATCCATCCACTATATATATATATATATACTTGAATTGATCAAATAGACATCAACATGAGAATGTCTATGTGTAGTTGATTATCGGTAAAGCTAAATAATCGACAAATTTGTCGTTCTTGTGTTGGTTTTCTCTTTCTCGCGTTTCTCTATTTATATATATCTCTTTCTCCTTCTTTTCTTTTAGACTTCCTTTGACTATGCTTAGAAAGAACAAATAGAAGTAAAAATTATTCTTGCAACGATTTGTTTATTGAAGCAGTTCAATCATCATTTTCACACATTACTAAGTAGTGACGTTGTCATCGGTAATCATGAATTGTCATCAATATAACCTTGTATTAAACGATTGGTTTGTTGAATATATTTCAATGTATACAATCTTGATGATGTTCTCCGAGGATAAAACCCAAGGTCTATATAATACCTCTAGTCAATGGATATGAATAATAAAACAGTGCAATGTCACCTAGCGTTGTCGTCAATTGAAATTGGTTAAAAAAAAATTATAAGTAAGCACTATACATATAAACGCATCAAAAAGAATAATAGATCGATTTGTTTGGTATTAAAATGACGTTTA
Organism: Rotaria sordida; assembly: GCA_905250125.1. Taxonomy (NCBI): domain Eukaryota; kingdom Metazoa; phylum Rotifera; class Eurotatoria; order Philodinida; family Philodinidae; genus Rotaria; species Rotaria sordida. The sequence goes on along the minus strand of CAJNOL010000638.1, from coordinate 76,230 downwards.
CTTTTTTTTTCTTTTTAATAGACAATCAATCATAAAAATAATATGATATCAATCTATTGAATGTCACGTATTTTTTTTTGTCTTCATTATCCTTAAATACAAAAAGAAAAAAAACGAAGAGCATCACATTTCATTATCTATATTAAATTACATAAGAATGTTATATGTATTCAATTCCCCTATGATAGATTACAAAACAATAAAAAGAATGATCTAATCATTATAAATTTTCAATATATATGAACATAACTGAGAATTATGAAAAAACAAAAAAAATAACATAACGATATTTTGATGATATGAGTTATGTAAAAAGAAAATAGCTAAATATTTATTATCATTAAGGACGATCATTATATTTATCATTAATGATCTATATATATAAACAAGTAAGTAACGAATCGTATTCGAAAAGAAAAAAAAAGTAGCCTTGTTAAAAATCGAAAGATTTTATAAATAGATATCAATGACAGTTGCTTATATTTCGTATTGATTGATATAAACACACGTTTAATATCGAATAAAAACTACCGTAATATATGAATATAAAACGGACACAAAAAAAAAAAAGATATATAGATATACATATAGTTTACAAACCTGTGGTGTATTTAATGATAATTGACGAAGTAAAATATCACGTTCTTTTTCAATATCAATTAATTTTTGTTGTGAATTATTTAATGTATCTTCTGTTTCATGTAATTTTTCTTGTAACTTTATATTAAAATAAATAAATAAATTTTACAAAAGAATTTTTATTTCTTTTTACTTTATCACGTTCTTCAAGCATTGATACCATTAACTGTTCAATATTTGTTTGAGGTTCATCACCATTATCTGATCCAATATCATCATGATTGATACCACTACCACCAGTACCATCTTCAGGTATTGGTGGCATCACATCACAAATCATATCGGCATACATAATTATAAGAAAAAATTCTTTTTTTTATTTTCTACTACCTTAAAAAAAAATATCAAAGAATAATTGTTTAATTATATTATACAAATATTAACTTACATTATCAAAATAAAACAAAAGTTGATGTGATAATAAAAAGAAATTATAATTATAATAAACTAAGATCTAGAAGAAAGAAAAGATATATATATATATATATGTTGAAACTAATATTGTCTATCTTTTTCATCTCAATTCTCATAATAATACTTGAGTATTTTGATAATTATAAATCACATCTAGTACTACATTAGAATAAGCTAAAGGCTATAAATGAAGGACGAGAACAATAGAAAGAAGAAAGTATGATGCATTATCGATGATTGATTGATTGATTTTGCAATGAACAATTATATATGAAAACTCTTATTTATTAATCTATCAACAAATGAACAATTCTTCCCGTTTTTTTGTCATATATTTGCTTATATGGGATCAATTTTCACTATTAAAAGAATAAAATCAATCAAAAAAAATGACTATTGTGTAACAATGATGTTAAATGGATTATAAAAATGTGATTAAGACTTTTTTTCTCCTATTTCCTGTGCCTTTTTTTGTGTTGCTGCTTGTTATGCAAAACAAAATCAGTCGAACAAAAAAAAAACCTAGAATAAGTACATTCAGCTGTCTATATGTCAAAAGAGAATAGAAGAGATAAGACAAAAAAAAAAAAAAAAGGAAAATTCATGATATGAAAAAGAAGAAGAACTAATGTTCAGTACATTAATATGAAAATGACCTATCTATCGATAGAGGAAGAGAAGAACAAAGAAAAACGATAGCGTTATGTTATTAGTAGAAAACTGACAAGATAAAACATTATGATAAAACTGAATCACATTTAATACTTATATGATTAAAAGCAAAGTTTTTTTATTTTTATTTAATTAACTATACTCATTTGAGATAATACTATAAATTATATTATCTATAAACAATAACATTATATATAATAATCAATGAATTACTTGACAAATTAAGGAAAGATTATCATGATACATACTTATACAGTTTAAGAGTAAAAGAATAGCTTTCGAAGAAATAAATAGCAATAATATTTATGACAACGTATCTTCTATCATTATCCTTGATCGATCGTTCAAAGTAAATGAGACTATGAACAGTATCTGTATTTAGTGGTCATAAAAGCGAAACGCTTGACTACAACCAATATATATACATACATATATACGTGTTGGATGGATATATGTGCGTGTATACATATCTTAGCATGCATTATAATGGGATAGACAATTGCGTGAAGCGTAGAAGAAAAGAACGGATCTTTATCGTCAAAAAATACAAAGAGAACAATCGATAAAAGATATTACGCTTCGGTCACTCATCAATAATGTTCATATACATAAAAATCAAAACAAACTGATGAAATGTTCAGTTGACTATAACACAAACCATGAAAAATATCAATCCTATATATATATTATACTCATTATTTCATAAAAAAGAAGAATATATAAAATAATCATTACTATCTAAAATATTTGATCAATTATTAAACTTAATGGATATAGTCAAATTTTATTTTCGTCAAAAATCATCTTTTGAAAAAAAAAAGAAAAGTGATTATAATTATATCTCATATCGTGCAAAGTTGAAATTTGCTATTTGATATTAATGATAAGAAGGCTTTTAGTTTCATTTGATATTGTCCTTTTACAAATATCTGTTTAATTTTTTTTTTCTTACCGATAATAATTCGAATATTAATTTAATGAGAGAAGAAAAGAAAAAGTGTTTTGTTTAATTAAATAAATAGCTTTCTCTTTTTTTCTTTTTATTAAAGAAAACAAAAGTAACAATATGAATAATAGGTAATCAATAAAAGAATTGAGAGAATTTTAATTATTAATTAAGAAAAAGACATTTGATGTTGAAAAACAAAGGAAAAAGAAAGACAATAATAATTAATGAGACTGGATAGATAAGATTGGAGAAGGATGACTAAACAAACACAATAAGTATTATATATGATCCAATGAAAATAAATTTCTATTTGAGTTTTCTTATTCATATTATTAAGATAATTTTCAAAAGAAATAATCGATAAAGTAATTGAATTTTTAAGAAAAAAAAAACGTTAAATACTTTTTATTTTTCAAAAAGATTTGTATATTAACTCCATCTATCGGTAAAGTTCAACCTCAGATAGATTCAAATTGATTGATAAATTCGACTTTAAATATATTTACTAGTTGTTCTTTTATATTAAACAATTAATTTGATCGTTTAACTAAAAATGCAAAATTAAAGAACTATGCAAAGAATTCAAACTATTATATATATTTAAAATAGAAAAGATTGTCAACTTATCTATAACTACGATCCATAGACGAGAAAGAGAAAGTAAGCAAGCAGAAAACGACTAATACAATGAAAGAATTATATGAAAATGAATCCGATCACAACGACACATTTTCAAAGTTCTATAAGATTCGATTTATACATTTTTATTTTTCAGATACATTAATCTAAATCTACTTTATCGTATGAAATCGACAATCTTTTATAATCTCTGAAAGATTCTGTCTAATTGGGGAAGTCCTTCAAGTGATTAGTTACGTTTGAGTTAGTATAATGTGTATCATGTATACTCTAATGAGCTATGAATACCTTGAAAAGAGTTCATGCTGTTAATTTATTGTTACCGAGACAATGCATTTTTATGGTATTCTTTAAATCAAAGACGTGATTCTCCTCACAAATACTGTAAAAAAAGCTGTTTTTCGATTTGAAATTTTGCACAGAGATAGACTGTAAAAAAGAATAATTTATTATGAAAATTTTGTTTCAGAATAGTAGTACATCAAAAGACCTAAAATTTTCATAATAAACTATTCTCACTAAGACTTGTCTCTTTATGCAAATATTTTAAATTGAAAATCAATTTTTCCAGTATGAGAAATCACAATATTATATTAAAAATACTGTAAAAATGCAGTATTTTAATAGCAATAAGTTAACACTATGAGTTCTTCTCAGTGTATTCATAACTCATTAGAATCTACATGATGTCCATAGTGTCGACACAAAAGTGATTGTCTAATTGTAGGATTTTCTTCATAAGACTTGAAATAGATATGTTATCGTGATCAATATTTTTCTGTTCTCCGAACTAGAGTTCATGATAGGGAAAAAAAAGTCTGATTGATATAAATTCATATTACCTAAGAAATCTGATTATCAAAGACGGTCTGATCAGACAAAAAAAAATTCATGTTGAAACATAAAGAGTGTTCCATAGGGAAGGTCACTGTGACTTGAGAAGTTTTAAGCGAATTTTTTTTTTTTGATACGAGAAATATGAATGTTCAAATTTTCTCTCATATGATTATCATGCTATAATAAGAGAACGACAAAGTGACTGAACGATGAGCTATTATTTTTAAATTATAATTATATTGTTATTTTAACATATAACGAATGATGATTAGATTGATTCATTTGTAATACTTTGATACCGATTTGTATTACAACGTCTTCCATGATTAAAAATATATCGTCATGAAAACTAACTAAAATGATTCTTTTTTGTTTTAATCTCACATTTGTTGACTTAGAGATTTTTTTTAATCTAAATTTGGTTTAAAAAAGTTCGTTTTGACTTTCAAGAAATTTTGAACAGTAATTCATCCAATACACAAATATCTATATTAAAATTTATTTAAATATTTTAGGATATTCTTTGATTTAAAATTTTTTTTTTACATATTAATTCCATAAAACATGAATATATTATATCGATCAATTATTCATTCTTGTCAATCTGATAAGATTATCAAAAAAGATAGAATTATAATAAATTTAATGAGATATTTTAATTTAATACACATTTTCAACAAAAAGAATATGAATCACATAGTTTCAATAGCAATATTTTGTACTAAAAAATTACATCGATTGAATGTCATACTTTTTGTGAATATTTTCAAAGAAAATAGTGAATGTAAACTTAAATCGACGTTTTTGCTCTCTAGACTCTAGCAAGATGGGAGGGGCAGAAAGCATCTGGTGCATTTTTTTAGCAACCAAGAACAATAGATGTCCGACTCCTTTTCCAGAATTCCTTATCAATGGAAAAAAAGGCACTGAACAGCAAGATTTAGAATGTTCTGGAATATTCCTTTGAATGGCTGGTATTACGTTTGCAAATCATCTAAATAATACAATTTCTGATTTTTGCACAGATGTCAAGGATGATGCATTGATTTGTTACAGTCGTCATATGATCGACATGAAAAGTGTAGACTGATCTAGTTATAATTTTAGACAATAATCAATATCAGTGTCACTGAGTTTATCAAGATAAATAATAGTATTTTGAGATCTTCGGTATATATAATGGATATGTATAAACAGGCTTATTTGTTAATCAAATCAATGGTTAGAATAACAAGAATAAAAAACGAAAAATAACTATAGTTTGTTAGAGATTTTTCTGATGATTATATCTATTTAAAATAAATCAATTGGTTTTTTTTTGCATAAAAAAAATAGTATACTGTACTTATTTTTGATTACTATAAATCTGAATAATTAGAATAATTTTTTCATAATACATTATATTCAATTGACAATTAAGAATTAAAAACATATGTTTTATAAGTTACTTGAATGATTTTCATATCAAATCAAAATCCAAAGTCTTTATTTATTAATAAGTAGCTATTTTTGTTTATACAAATCTTTTGTAATCAATAAATCAAGCAAAATAAACTAGAAGAATTGTTTATATTTTATCAAGTTTTATATTGATAAGTAGTAGAGTGGAAAGAACGAAGCAAGTTATTTATTTATTATCTTTTTCCTAATTACTTTGTCCTCTCTATCCGCTTGATATAACAAAAAAAGAAAGCAACAGAATGATAACAGATTTTACTATTCTTGGCAATCTTTGTATAATCATTTTATGTTTTCTAACATTCAAAAGAATTTAATGTCATCAATTACAACAGGAAAATATCAATAAAAAGCGAACAGTTTTCAGGCGTGGAGTATAGAGAAGATCTACATCTACATCCAATACTTCTAAATTTCTATGTTTGAAATCATTTTAGTGAATATCATTCAAACTAGAAATTAATGTTTTGTTTAATCATAGGATAGTAAATATAGTAATCCTCAATATCACATTAGGTTTATACATAGGCTACACAAACGTATTGAATCTACAGTAGACTTAACAATCGTTGTAAGACTTTCGCTGGAAAGTTAAGAATAGCAGGAAGAAGAGTAAATCTTCTTTTACGTCATTCCGATGAAATACAGTCAGTTGTTTGAATTTATCCAAGTCTTGTATCTCTGTTGTCTATATACATACTAAAAGTATTAACCCATGTGATAAAAACCGCGATAAATCACAGTAAATCACTAGTACTTTTTCCGGTAAACCGCAGTTTACCGGCTCTGTTCGAACTTTTGCCTCGTCAATATTTGTTGTGAATTTAAAAATTATCTTTCAATTAAATTAGTTTATTTCACTTAAAAAAATATAAGCAAACAAAAAAAAACATCTTACATAGCGAAAACGAAAAACTTACATTACAAAACAAACGTAAAATAATTAATACAAAAAAAATTCATTTAACGATTTAAAAACGCAATCTAAAAATCAGATGTAAAAAACATAGATTAAAAATAAAATAGTAAAAAATGGATCTAAAAAATAAGTGTTATAAAACAATCTAAAAATTAATCTAAAAGAGAAGTGAATACGACCTGTCCAAGCGTGACAGAATCACGTTTTTTCACTTTCTTTTCTCAATATCTCAACACATTCAAATCGGATAACGCTGATTACTTTCAGAGGATACATAAGTTGGACTGCTCTACATGTCATGAAAGTTTCATTGAATTTTATCCTTCTTTTATAGTTTTATGATTTAAATATAGGTCCGTGACGGAATCATCAAAAATAAACATCGAGTTGCAGTGTTGTGTGAAGAGCTAAAACTTTTGGCTCAACCACAGAAGTGATAAAAAAGCTTTGTATACGAAAGTTATCGCTTGGATGACTAGCTATATACAGAAAAAAAAAGCAATTCAAAATATATAGTAGCTCGGCCTCACAAGTGAAAAATAGTGTCGTGATGGAATCACGCTTCAAAAATGTTGATGTTTAGTAATAGTTTATTTCTGTAGAAAGATAGGAATAGTTAATTAAAGTTAACATACAAAAATATCACTTAGAATAAAACAATCAATAGCACTATTTCAAACAGTCTTAATAATATAAAAGTACTTAGGGCATACCAAAAGTAGGGGCCGTGGCACTTTAATACTGAATATTAAGCTTTAGGAAACTTTTTTCTATATAGTCTGATAGAGAAAAGAATGCTCTATTTTTCTTTGCTATTTGATCATACTTCAACTAATATCACAATAATAAAATTTCGATAAGATCAGTTTCGTTACGATATGTGCTGGTTAGATTAATACTCATTTTTAAAACATACTCAATTGTATTTTTTGAATAACTTTTGACAGAAACAAGATAGAGAAGTGCGGTTTTCATTGTTCGAAAGAGAAGATGAAGATACATCGAACTATATACTCCAGGATTTCCTAATATGTTTTTTGCAAGATTTTCAATTGACCTTTTTAAGAACAAGAATATCTGATAAGTTGTTTACAGTGAATTTTCAATTATCAAGTATAAATTCAAATCACTAATCAAAAATCTATAAACTGTGAAAGGCTGAGATGAATAATATATGCACTTTAGTCGAGTCTTCAATATGATTTTTTAGCAAAAGCTGTGAAAAACGTTTTTTTGTGCTTTTTTTCTGTTATTCATAAACAAGAACATTTTTCTGACACTTAGAGTATCAAACAAAAATACTTGAGAAATCAATATTAGAAAAGTCTATAATATATGATTCAATGCATCTTCATTTCCTCTTTGGAACGGTGAAAACTGCAGTTTTCTATCTTGTTTCTATCAAACATTATTTATAAAATACTCACTAACATTCATGGAACGGTGGCACATGTGAATAAGACAGATATTATCAAAATTTTATTATTATGATATCAGTTGAAGTATGATCAAAGTAGCAAAGAAAAAAAAGCATTCTTTTCTCTTGCAGACTATATAGAAAGGTATAGTTTCTTAAAGCTTAATATTCAGCACTACAGTATCACCACTCCTACTTTTGATATGTCCTAACTATTTTTAAACGGCATTCATTCATTAACTAAGATAGAAAATTAAACAAAAAGAAAAAAACGATAAAGATTGTGCAATGTGATAGGTAGATCTATCTCGACATTAGAAAACAGCATAAAATAGTAATAATAAAGTTACCACTATCAGCTATTACCATTTCATCGGTAGAGAATGAGTATTTGTTAAAAATGGACGTTTTCTTTGCTATCTATATAAACGATTTCTTCGATCTATTAGATAGATAATTAAATTTTCTACAAATCTACAGGCTTTCTGAAGAGAGGATCATAAATCCTGTAGAGAAAAACCTTTTCAGAAACACCAACAATTGATGACTCATCGGTAGAGAATGAATATTTGTTAAAAAAGGTCGATTTCTTTGCTACCTATATAAACGATTTTTTCGGTCTATTACATAGAGAATTAAATTCTCTACAAATCTATGGGCTTTCGAAAGAGAAAAAGATATATGTTGCAGAGGTAAAAGCTTTTGAAAAACATTAAAAATTGATTAGGTAATCCTCCGACAATGAGTATTTGATAAAAATCGACGTTTTCATTGTTGTCTATATAATCGTTTTGTTAGCTCTATTGTATAGAGAATTAAATTCTATACAAATCTATATAGTAGCTCAAGATAGAAAATAAATTGTGTGGAGGAAAAAGCTTTACGAAAACATGAAGAACCAATGAGTAATGGCTCAAGAATTCGTATTTGATAAAAGTGATCGATTTGTTTTTTGTTTCCTATATGAGCAATTTTTCCGATCTATTAGATAGAGAATTAAATTTTCTATAAATCTTTGGGCTCTCTAAATAGAGGCGGATAAATTGTGTAGAAGAAAAATGATATTAAAAACAAATATGGATAGAAAGAAAAAGGAGATGGTCTTCATGATTACTATTAAATAGATAAAATTTAGACTTTTCTTCATAATGGT
>CAJNOL010000638.1:42745-67033 GCA_905250125.1 Rotaria sordida | reverse complement strand
TGAGTAAATCAAAATATGTAAAGAAGTTTAAGTTAAACATATCCATTATGTAAAACACGGATAAACTTTAAATCACTTTTTCGACATCAATACTCTTTTACAACTCTTTATCAATATACGAGAAAGTGAGATTAGGATACGATACACATGCTGTCAAACTTCATCATGTAAATTCTAAATTAAATTTTTATCATTATGTTTACAACAATGTCAAATCGAAAAGTTTCGCAATTGTTCAATAACTATTAGGTTTTTCAAACTTGGCACTATATTAAATTATTATTTTTTATGTGATCTAACCAAGTAGCACAACCACTATCAATCGGCGTTCTAAGGCCTATCCTTTCCAGGTTCTTGTTTTTACGTATCATATTATATTGTAAACCAGACCAGTATTTTGGGATCGTGTTTATTAAGAATACGAACCATCGTTCGCAGGAAGAAGACACTAGATCTATTTTTAATGTAAATAAATTATTATTTTTTTCTTTTATCATTATAAATGTGGGTGTAGGTGTTCTTGTATTTCATTTGAAATTTCATGATCTTGAATGTATTTCTTTCAAAGCTGAAAATAAAATAGAACAATAACGAATAAAATTAGTCTTATTGACATATAGTAGAGACTATAACTAAGTCACGAGAATTAGACAAGAAATCTAGAACAAAAGAATTTTGTGTGAAGAGATAATATTTATCTTATCAGTCAAGAATAGAAGATAACATGCATCTTTTTAGACAGTCAAGATCTTTTTTTTTCGGGTAAAAACTTCATGCTAAAGTATAAATAAAATAAAATCTTAACTGATGGCCAAACAAAAAAAAGTAAGAACCTAGAGAGAATAACGTCAAAAGTATCAATTATTGATTCATAATGTTTGCACTATTAGTGAAACGTGATCAAAGGATAGCCAATTGTTTAAGTATCAAACTATTGTTGGTATAACGGACATTATATCGAACAATCTACGGACAGTTTATGTTCGTTTCGAATCACATAAATTTTGATATATTCTAAAATTGAGACATTTCTTATATAAGTTTATAACAGTAGTAAACACCCATGTAATTCAAACCGAATAAATCGAGTCCAAAATTTTTGGACCCAGTTGAACCATGCTTTAATACCGTCAATGAAATTTTCTAATCGAAATTTGATATTAGTCAGTTCGAAGATACTATTATTCATTTCAAACAAGAATGGACTCTATTATTTGTTGAATAATTCGACAATACTGATAGCTATCGAGCTCGGGTTTTCGTCATTAGAAAGAGCACGATTAGGCGTACAAGTTTACCTGAAAATCAAAATATTTGAAAAATTTTCTAGAAGATTTCAGAGATTTTTTTGGAAAATCACTCTCCGATTCGCTTGATTAGCTATATCTTCAATTTAGCCATATTGTAGCTCACTCCAGGAGAAAAAAGGACAGGTAAAAAAGATTAATCATTTTTCTAGTCTTTTTCTCAAAAAATTCTACTACATGACTAGTCCGAAATCGTATCAAATCTTTGATCCCGTCCAAAATAAGTTTTAAATTCAAAAAAAGAAAGAACGTCCGTGACGCTGCATCTTATGTAATGGTCTAGTCTAAATGAATAGAAATATTGTAGTAGGTTAGATTCAAACATGCATGCAATATATTACTTACCTATCGCTTATCCGGGTGAACTATATATGGTAAAGTAACTAATGTTTAAGTGTCAATACACATTCAAACATACTAATTAATATAGTTTGACTCAAATACTTATTATAAAATCGAAAATTAATTAAACAAGTTTAAACAAATTCGCAATTCTGAACTTTTTAAATTTGAACATAAACTAAAATGTTTTTCATTTAAATCTATAAAATAATCGTATAAAGATATTTAAATTTTTGTTTTTTTTGATAAAATTATTTTTAAATCTATCAACTTTAAAGGATGTTGATAGACAATTCTCGTTAGGATATAAACAATTACTTTGTATTTTTATGTACTTTTTTGTATCTCAATGTATCTTTGTAATGGTAGTATGAAAGTACAAAATTAATATTTTTGTCAATGTCCTCGATAGCTACCTTGTGGTACAAACCAGTTAAATTGCATATGATCAAATATGCCATCAATTCTTGACGTTACTGTTACCTTGAAAGACTCTTCTTATTGAGAATAGTAACAAAATGATCATTACTTTACTAAATGATTTATATTTTAAATGCATCGAATTCTCATTAGGTATTGTAGAAAATAATGTAAATACTCAAAAATTTCTTGTATTGCATTATACATTATTCTAGTCTCGATACAAACGAGTCGTTCGGACAATTAAGTTCAAGCAAAAAGGATCGTTCGAAGAGTTTAGACTAGTCTGAACCAGGATTTACACTACTTCTTGAAAACCAATAGTCATGGTCAATACAAATGACTCTTCAAATTAGTCCGCATCACTATTGAAAACATTCTAGACTAGGCAGGTATCGGCTTGAATATTCGAATCCACTCATCGTCTGCTTTTCTTCTAGTTTTTTGTTGTTACACTGACGCATCTGGACAATATGAACAAGACAAAACGGACTAGTCTATATTTAGTTGCAAGACGTTGCTCATAAAGGCGACTAGTCCTGATAGGCTAAAAGTTATTTCAGACCAGACCAGACGGCATTGCGAACATCTAAGACTAGTTATGTCGGGAGTCTTCCCTTATTTTTTACTCGCCTGGGTAATGTCTACTTAATAAATCCCGAAATTTTTAGGCGTTTTCGACCCTTTCTTAGGTATTTACCTGAAAATGAAATTATTTCTTTCTCAAAATATTGAATTTTCAATTTCATTTAAAAATACAACTAATCAGCCAGTGATTTTCCAAAAAACAATCCTAGAATCCGCTAGAAAAATTTTCAAGTATTCTGTTTCTCAGGTAGACTTCTATTCCTACGCATGCTCTCTCGAACGGTGAAAGCTTAAACTCGATAGTTATCAGCGTTGCCAAATTATTCAACAAACAATCAAGTCCGTGGATAATAATATCTTCGGAATGAATATCAAATTTCGATTAGAAAATTTCATTGAGAATATCAAAGTATGGTTTGACAAGGTTCGGGACCAACCTTGTCGAGCTCTACTTCCAGTACTTATAAGTACTACAGTATACCGATGATAGTACGAACAAACGTGCAACATATGAATATTAATGATATGAGAACAAAACCAGTACAGCAAAATTTGTTTTTTTTTGCATTTCTTGATTAAAATATCCTTGAATTGATATAGTATTAAAATATGATTACCTATTTGTGACGCCATCTCGATTTTTACATCGAATATAATAATGTCGCCAGTTGCTGGTTAATAAACAATCTTTCTATCATTGTACAACATATGATTCATTGTAGTGAGACTTCCGTTTAGTTTGAATGGTTGATTGAGTATTTTTTATCTCTATGATTTAATTTATTTTACATTAAGTATTTTCTTCTAGAATAAAACAAAACAAAAAACATCATCTTTGTTTTATTATAAATAAAACGAAACAACAAAAAAAAAAAAAGAAAAAAAAAAAAAACAAAATATAATTTCATCTTGTATAAGCAATATCTTATTCTGTTCTTACTTAACTGTAATGTTCTTATTTACCTTTAATGTCGAAATATTTCTACATATATGTAAAATGTTTAGTTATTTTTTGTTTTTTGTCATAAATGACTCATGTTGTTTGTTGCACATGCTATTTGTAATTTTCCTTTTTTTTTTTTTTTATAATTTTAGATATTCTTTTATTTAGTGTTTCTACTCGTCAAACTTTGTTTTTTGTATTTTTTCAAATGACGGCTAAAGAAGATTTAGTCGGACCTATTATTGGTAATGGTCAACAAACAACATCAGATGTAAGTGATCAGCAACAACAAACACCACCTGATTATCAAACTTCAATAAGAATTGAGAATGAAGAAGATGATATTGAAGATGAAAAAGGTAAATAAAAAAAAATTCAAATTTTGATTTATTAATTTAGAAATTTGGTTTTTTTTTTCTTTTCTATTTTAAAGCTTATGATGAAAATGGTGAACCAAAATTTCCAGTTGATGATTTATTAAAACTTGAAGAACAAGTTAATCGTGTACGATGGATTGTACCAGTTTTACCTGATGGTGAATTAATTAGATGTTTACGAGCTGCTATTTGTCTTGCTAGAGAAAGTATGTTTGACAAAAAAAAAAAAATAATTCATATTATTTATTATAATTATTTTTTCATTTTGTTAGAAATAGATACTAAATGTGAACCATGTCAACGATTTATTCGTGATAGTCTTGTTATTTCATTTACGAAAATACTTTGTGATGATGCTGTACAATCATGGAAACATGATATATATGTATATTAAATTAGAAAATTTATAAAAAAAAAAAAATTCGAATTTTTGATTTCTATAGGTTGCTATTTATAAAAATGCAATGAAATTTATTCAATTATGTGTATTAAAAATTGATGATGATTGTTTTCCATTACTTGATATTTTGAGTTTTCTTATGAATCCTATAGGACGGTAAAATAAAGAAAAAAATCTATTTTATATTATTACTACTTAGGACATACTAAAAGTAATGGCGCTAATCTTATAAAAATTTTCTTTCTACGAAGATTGATAGTTCGAGAATTTTCAGAATATTTTATCATTCTTCAGGTCATATTATAAAATGTAAAACTATACATATGCAAAAGACAAACAAGAAAAATCCAAAGAGAAATAAAAAGGTACATGTCTAACGGGAGAAACCGTTTCAAGTCTAGACTCTATACATGAAGTAGACACTAGTAACAGACGAAAACTCATAAGAAGAGAAATACCCTTAAACCTTCTCTTTTAAGTTATAGCCGTTTTAATGAAATCTAAGGCTATTGCAAATGATAGTTTTGATTTAAATATAGAGTTTAAGATTAGAAGAAGTTTTCCTTGAAGATATATATGAATAGTACAAATGTAGACATTTATAATACAAAGTATTGATTCAACTGTCTAAGTTTTTTTTAATACATATTTGAATAACATTAAATGATAGACTATTGCAAACTCCATCGACAGCATTCTTTAACTTATAATATACTATTGAACTGTTCTAGAACATTAGCAAACAAAAAAAATTATAAATAAGAATCCAAAGTCACAATGTAAACTAGAAAATGCGATTGATACAGCTTATAACGGCTCATCATTAAATGTATTAAAAAGATTCAGATAGTATATAAACATCTACACTCGTACTATTCATATAAATATATCCAAGAAAAGCTCTTTTGGCCGTTAAACTCTATATCTTAAGTCAAAACTACGATTCGCAATCGTTTTATCGTTGGTAGATAGATCTAGAATGTTCTGAAAAATTTCAGTCTAGAAAAAAAGAATGTTTTCTTCATGAAATATAGACTTTCGAAAAATCTAAGATCCTTATATATATACCCTTCGTAGGAGATTATGAATAATTTTTGAAAGAAATCTAAGCTATCAGTATATGTAGTGAAGAAAATTTCATCGAGTCTTCTATAAGATTTTATAGTATTGTCAGTGTCACTACTTTTATTGTTTTAGTATGTCTTAAGTAAGATATGAAAATTTTTATTATTATTAGATATCATCAAGCCAATAATAATCGATCATGTGCATATCATCTAAAAAATGAAACTGAACCTTTTGCTACAATAGTTGAATATCGTTTTCCACAACGAGTATGTAGTTTTTTCAATAATATAAATAATTTAATAGAAGATTTCGAGACTGTCTCTAATTTGAATCGAAGATATTTCAATGTTTTATTTTTGTGCATCGTAATGTTATTAAAAATTTCAAATATGTATTTATATTATAGGGTTGGCTTGTTGATTTTATAAATAGATTTGGAGATTTAGGTGGTTTTGATAAACTTCTTCAACGTTTTACTTCAAATGAAAATAAATTAACAATATCTATTGTTATTGCATTACTTAAACCATGGGGTCTTTGTTATGAATATTTAACACAATCAACAATACAAAAATATTTTTCACCTATTATTGTAAGAAATTTTCTTTTTTTTTAAACATAAAACAAAGAAAATTATATATATTTTTTTTTAGGAAGTTGTTCCACAATATCTTAATCAATTAGCTGAAAATGAATTTAAAGTTGAAGTTAAAACTGAATCAAAAAATGATACATTATCAGCAGTTATTAAATGGCTTCGTCATCTTGCATCACGTTTACCAGATAATGATAAAGCATGTCGAGAATTAGATGAACTTCGTCTTAAAATGATTTTACGGTATAAAATCTTTTTCTTCTCATTATTTTCAAGATTTATTTTAAAATACAAAATATTTTTTTTAGACTTCTACAAACAAATTCTTTTAGTGGTAAAATGAATGCACTTAATGAAGTACATAAACTTATTCCAAGTCTTAGTCCAATTCATCGTTCAACATTAAATCGTTCGGATGATAATGAAGGTTTAACACCGGAAAAATTCATTGTAAATAAAAAAACAAAAAGAAGAGAAATTATATTAATTAAAGATCTTTGTATTTTTTTTTTTTTATTATTCAGAAATGGATTGAAGATCATCAAATACTCGATATTGTTTTACGTGATTGTTTACATCAACCACAATATGTTGAAAAATTAGAACGAATTCTTCGTTTTATGATAAAAGAACAAGCATTAAGTCGAAATGATTTAGCTAAAATTTGGAATGCATCATGTGGAAAACATGAAGCTATTGAAAAAAATGTTCATGATTTACTTGCAAAATTAGCTTGGGATTTTTCACCTGAACAACTTGAACAATTATTTGATTGTTTTCGAGTAGAATTCACACAAAAAAAAATTTCAATTATATTATTAATCTTTTTAATATCTATATAGGAAAGTTGGACAAAAGCAAGTAAAAAACAACGAGAAAAATTACTTGAACTTATTCGAAAATTAGCTGAAGATGATAAAGAAGGTCTTATGGCTAATAAAGTAATAAAAAAAATCAATTCATATTAAATAATTTCGTTTGATTTTTGCTTTTAAAAATAGGTTTTAGAATTATTATGGAATATTTCACATGAGAAACATTTTCCCAATGAAATTATTGATCAAGCTTTAGCAGCACATTTAAAAATTCTTGATTATAGTTGTTTATCAGTAAGTAAAGATTACAACGAAAAATATTTTGTTTTTTTTCCCCACGTAAATTATTACTTTCATTAGATTAATCAGATTAGTTATTCAAATGAGATTATTAATGATGGAATTTTCTCAAATCTCTTCTCCTTCCAATTTTAATGATGTTTATGCTTAAAGATACTATGTAGTGTTCTTTAAAAAAACCATTCCCGAAAAGGTTTTGGATTCCGATTGAGATTATACTCAAGTGTGAGTCACAGTTTCGAATGGGATATATACTAGCTCGTAGAGCTCAACGAGCTGATTTTTGTGAGAACTTCATATGAGAAAAATTGATCGATTTTACTAGTGAATTTCTTTACTCTGAATAAGTTTCGAGACAGATATTAGAAACTAACGAGAGCCCGAGCATACTGTACGGATGCTTTTTTCCTGTAAAATTTCATATCTGTCCTTTAGCCTTGATTCGGTAATAGAGAATCAGTCAGTTCGCATTATATATATCGAAAGACCTTATACCCTTGTAGCCTTACACTCTTGTGGTATTACCTCTTATAACCTTATTCCTTTATCTCTTATATTCCCATGCAGCTTCATCTACTTACCCGCTATACCCTTATCTTCTTATATTCTTTTAGTTTTATCCTATATATCCCTGTAGCCTTAGCCTCTTATCCCTTTACCCGTATATTCTTATCCCCTTATTCCCTACTCCTTATAGCCTACTTTAACCTGGGCACAGAGACGTCAGACAAACACTGAGCATTATATATATAGATTAGAGACTCCAAGGGTACTCAAAATTTAAATGGTCATATTAAAATATAGATAGTGTTGCATGCAATAGTCTATTTTTATATTATTTCCTTCTAAAACTCAATTTCACCATTGCTATGAATATTAATTATAGAATTATCGCATATTGGGAAATATTTTAACGATCTTGAGAGAAAACTTTGTTATACATCTAGAATTTGAAGTCTAACTAACGCTTACAATAATATAAAAGCAGACTATCGCATGCAATACTGTTTATGATAAAATTTAAACTTTAAGCATCTTTGAAGTTTTAAAATTCTAACATCTGTCTCAAAACTTATTTAAAGTGAAGAAATTTACTAATAAAATCGATCAGTTTTTCTCATTTGAAGCTCTCACGAGAATCAGCTCGTTGAGCTCTACAAGTCAGTATATATATTCCATTTGACGTTGAAACTCATACTTTGGCGTGTTCTCTGATAAGCTATATATCTCTTTTCTAGAGAGCCAAGATTTTGAAAAATTGGTACTTAGGACATACCAAAAATTCTCTAGTCACGGCGTTTAAAAAATCTTTTCGGATAAGAGGACCTATTAGAGAAATGAAAAACCAAATATCCGATGTTGTAGAAGAAAATTTGAGAACTTAGTCAAATCTTAATAGGAACCCAAATCCTTTTAGATTTTTCTGATTAAAACACGATATAACTGTTTGTCACATCCTTGTAGACAATCATAAAAGTATTGAAAGATTAGATACCTTATTTGTTAGTAATGATGTTTGTATTCACATAACGAATATTAATAAAGAGAAAGTCAGTGACATTCAAAATCATCACCACTGTGTTCGAAAATTTCTATTCACCGCTGATTTATAGCTCTTAGAGCTGTTCATCACATGTAAAAAGCAAGGCGAGATCGACAGTTGCTGCATCTAATGGTAACTGAAGAAGCTTTTTTTTTTTGTTTTCTATCGCTATGATATTTCTATGAACAACAACAATGTAGAAGTTAAGAATATCATTAATAATAATATAGAAAAATTTTCTTTATTTTAAATTAATCTTATAGGAAAAAGAAAAAACAAAATTAGCTTGGATTGATCGAATGATGGAAGAAGTTAAACAAGATCAACATGTAATTATATCATTAAAACAAATGCGTGAAATATGTACACAATTTTCTGAGGTTAATAAATTTCATATCACATATATATATATATATCTATTTTTGATCTGTTATAATAGCATGGATATCCCCATAATAATATTTCACGCATGTCTTATCCATTGAATAGAATTAGTCTTATTGATATATTAGAAAAAAAACATAAATTAATACGTGTTATAACAGAAAATCTTTGTCATTATATGGATAATGCTAGACAATATCGAGAAGGTAATAAATAAGAAAAAAGAAAAAGTTTTATTTTATAAGAAAAAATATTTTTTTCTTTCATTTAAGAAACAAAAAAGATTTTACCACCAGAAGATTATTATCCCGATGGTCGTTTTAATCATAATCAACAAATTAATGAACGTTTAGTTTTTCTTAAGTAAAATTATTTTTCAAAAAATACAAAAAACAAACAATATATATATATATGTATATTTTATAGATTTATATTAAAAGAAGGACGACAATATTTAGGTTTAGATTTAATGAAAATGATTTGGATTAGTTTAGCTGAACAAGCTGTTTATCCATATGATCGTGAACAATGTTTTCGTTGGTTTGCTGAAGTAAAAGAAAAAAATTTGTTTTGTTTTTATCGTTTACAATAACATGATTTTATTTAGATTATTGATGAAGTTGGTTTTGATTTCAAAGCAGGAAAAGAATTTTTTCAAAATCATTTTATGAAACTTGAACCTCATTTACTTACTGAACTTGGAATGAAGTAAATATATGTATTTTAAATTCTAAAACATTCGAGAATATCTAACTAACATTATATTTGTTTTATTACTATTAAAAGAATGATGACTGAAGGAGACGAAGAAAATAATTTTAAGTCGCTTTTTTTTAATAATGTTATGTCGGACGGAGTATTTCATCAAGATATGAAACGTCATTAACTTTTATTATAAAAGAGAAAAATAACTCCACTTTCGGACGATCTACTTCCTTATGCTCTCTTCTAATAAAGAAGTCTATCTGAAAAATGCATAGATCTTTGAACAACACTTTCTTTGTGAGTTCTGCCGAAAAATTAGCGATATATTATTTTTTAAAATAAAAGAAAAACTAAGTAAATACTTATAGCAAAATTTTCAATTGCATATGATATACCATATCATTTTCTTATTTTTGTACCGCTATAATATTTTTTAAGTAATAGTGTTTCATTTCTGAACATTCATCTATAATCAACAATATAAAGTTAAGAATATGCTGTAGTTAAATTTATATAAAGGCTACTATAATTTTTGACTACAGTACGGAATATATATAGGTTTCTA
The DNA here is from genome assembly GCA_905250125.1 of Rotaria sordida. Lineage (NCBI taxonomy): Eukaryota > Metazoa > Rotifera > Eurotatoria > Philodinida > Philodinidae > Rotaria > Rotaria sordida. Next base: position 56,681 of record CAJNOL010000638.1, on the reverse strand, counting down.
GATAATGACTTTTTCTATTTAAAAGTATATGCATTATCAAGCTCGATTGTACACTTTTGACATTTCGATAGGTGGCGCCACCTATTGACTTGTCAATTGTGCGTAGTAACATCTGATAGTACATACAACGTTAGATAGAGGAAGTCTTTCTCTACAAACCTATATATATTTTCGTTCTGTAGTCAAAATTTTATAGCTGTCTTTAACCTTAAGGATATCTCCCTTTCCGGAGTTTCTCAAGAACGCCTCGACCTAATGTTTTATCCAGGTTTTTTTCTTCGGAGGAGTGATTCGAAATTTTGGGAGGGCAAGCCATATAGTTTATTGTGCGATGATCGCAAGTCTCGAGGGGGTTGAACTCGATTTTCAGGGGGGGGGGGGGAAGGGTGCTGCCCCCTAGGGCATCCCTCTGGATAAAACACTGCCTCGACTAAAAATGATGAAACTTTCACGGTAGATAGATCTTGACTAGTAGAGTAAAAGTTGTCATAGACTCAGAATCCCTAGATGCTTTCTAATACTGGAGGAGGACGTGCACTTAAGACGAATGTGAATATTATGCCTAACAGTGAAATTCATTAAGTTTGAAGTTAGATCGATTTTCTATCAGCATTAATTATGATTTAATTTATAAATCTAATAAAATGGAGTTTGTCTTAACGTTCAATGTTTTTTGTACATTCTTTTACAAAAAAATCTTCAACCAATAGAGGATACTTAGAAGCATATGCAATATAGAAGAAGCCTAAAAAGTAAAGAAACTAAAGGTTCTGACTTTGGCAAAAGAATACTTAAATTATCAAAAATTTCTCAAATGTTATGATTTTGCCATAAAATTTAAAAATACTTAATTGCAAAATCGAGACTAAGAAATTGTTTCATGTAAATTCCTTTCTTTTTTTGTTTATAGTTGTTTCGATCGTTTTTTTAAATCTGTTAATGCACAATCAAATAAACTTATTCATAAACGTCGTTCAATTCGTTTAATAAATGATGAAGATCTTACTGGTATTGAATATTTATGGAAATTAATATTAAATAGTACAGATAATGTTGCTAATCGTGGTATACAATTAATTAAAGAAATTTATACAAATATAAGTCCATCATTAAAAAATGATATTAAACGTATACATCAAACATTTTTACAAGAATGTTTTAAACGTTTACATCAGGTTTATGATATAATTAAAGCAAAAACAAATCAAACAGCACATCAACATAAACTTAATACATTAATACGTATATTAATTGTATTAAGAGAATATTTAGCTGAATGTGATTATTCTTATCATAAAGATAGAAGTATTTTACCTATGTCAAGGTAAAAATACGAAAAAAAACAAAATCAAATTTAATGATCTTTTTTTTTTTTAAAGAGCATTTCGTGGTCGATCAGTAACATTAATTATTCGTTTAAATACTGGACAAAATCGACAATCAGAAGATTTTGAACATTCATCACATTTAAATGAAACATGGGGACATATTCGACGAATGATTCATACACGGTATTTATTATTTCTTTTTTCTTTTTGTGAAACTCACATTATCTAATGATCGTATAAATATGTGAGTTACTCATAAGAGTAAACCCGTTTTCGCTTGTGTTCATTATGGCTGTTTAGTTCAACCTTGGGAGTCCTTATAGAAGCGTGATCTCTACATCCCAAGTATCGACCAACCAGGTTCGAGCAGGCTGCTTCTCAGCTATTGTAAGAATAAAACATATCGATGTTCGGGTGGGTCCAGGATAATCCTACGTTTTGCCCTTACAATAGCTTCCTCGAATCTGATTGGTCAATAGAATAAGCACTGAACCAATCAAATTTCAGCATGAGTTTTCCCCTCTTTTGTTAAGACAAAATGTGGGATTATCCTGGATCCACCCGAACATCGGTATGTTTTATTCTTACAATAGCTGAGAAATAGCTTTCTCGAATCTGATTCAAAAGATTTTAGAAGACTTTAAATACTTCCTCGACCGCCGAGTATGACAGATGTTGTTGATAGATTGTATATGAATAACATCTTATGAGTATAATAATGCTAAAGAATACATGTGAGAATTCTACATTGTAATCCTAAAGAATTTGTGTTGACAAACTAAATTGTTTTTTTTTGTTTAGATATAAAACAAATTATGGTATTCTTGAATTATATCGAAATAATGAATTAATTTATCCAGAAGATGATAATAAAACATTAGCACAAACCGATGGTCGAGAGAGAATTGTAAGTAAATAAAAACAAAAAATAAATCCTTTCTTAATTAAATTCTTGAATTCTCTTTTAGACAATAACAGTTCGTTGGGTTCAACAAACAAATCAAATTGTTTCAAGTGATGAAAGTAGTTCATCAGAATCTGAAATGAATAATAATATATCATCATCATCATCATCAACACATCATAATCGTATATTAGATTCAATTGATTTAAATGCTGAAAATGCATTACCATCTGTGGTAATTTTCAAAACAAAATTTCTTAATTAATCCAAAAAAAAAACAAACAAATTTTTTTTTTTTGTCCTATTTAGATATTTTCTCAAAAACATGAATATTATCAATTTCTTATTGAAATATCTGATATCGGTTGTAAAGAAAATAATATTCATCTACGTGATATATCACGTCAAATTCTTGATTTAGTTCCTGTTGATAATCATATAAAAACAGCACTCATTAATTGTTTAACATCATCATCATCAAGATCAAATTCTGATGAATGTTTTATACGTTTAAAAAATTTTTATTTTCATGCATCACCAACACAAATGTTATATAATTTAAAAACAACATTTATTAAATTAGTACCAGCTTTACCAACAACAAATGAAATAAATGAAATTGAAGCTTTATATGTAAGATTTCTTAATGCTGGTGGTTTAATATGTTTATTAAATATTTTAACACAAAAACAATTTACTGAACAATGTGATATAAAAACACGTAAATCAATATATCTTATTATATTTTATATGTTAAAACATTTTCTTGTTATACTTGGATATTATCAATTAAAAATATCAAATTCATCAAATTTTAATGATTCATTAGATCAGATAATTAGTTTAATGCCAATATCAACTATATTTTTTGGTGAACATCATGCAACAATGTCAATTGAAAAAAAAATTGCAATTTTATTATCACAACATATGAATGATTATCCAATACCAAAAAATTCATTTTTACAATATAATCATATTATTGATTTTATACGTCTTATTTGGTGTTTAGCATCAAATAATAAACAAATATCATTTGATGTTAATTTAAAAAATGATTTTCATTTAATTCATCAAACATTTAAACAAGAAAATGTAAGTTTTTCTTTATTTTTTTTTGTAATACATTTAAAATATTATATTAGCATGTATTTTCATTCTATCTAAAAGATTTTCGTAGAGCTTAATCCACTTCAAAATGGGATTAGTTTTGAGGAAAAGGAAATCTTTTTTCGGATAGCCTTGGACTCAATTAGAAAATCCATCGAGGTCAGGTCCAGAAATTTTTGAACCCGATAGGTTCTACCGTCGGGTCGAAGCTAAAGATCTGCAACAGAATTATTTCTAGGGTCTGGTAGAACTCTTTACCACTGCAAGTTTTATTCTTTGATATTCATGGTTCAAACTGATACAATTGCTTGCAAAAAAACTTTGAATAAATCTTTAGCCTATTTTCAAAAAAATGTTTCTTTATTTAATTCATAGTAATATACAATTTGATAATATGTAGTTCAATATTTGATTCAGTTCTTCTTTTAACTAATATAACAAAGAGGCATTTGTTTTTCATGCTATAACATCGTTTTCAATATTTTTCCATTCTTCATCGATAAAAATTTTCAATTCATTAACATTTATTGGTTTTTCTTTATTCAATCCGATGTTTCGCATATTTTCAATCGGATTGAAATCTGGACTATTGGATGACTAATTCATAATAAGTGAAACATTGGCAGCCAACCATCTGTCAGTTTCCGTTGTCGTTACCTTGTTCTTTATTATTAAATTGTCGTTTAGCATTGGGAATCAAGTTGTTTTCTAATATTTCGATGCAATAATCACTGTACATAATATTTTGAAATGAATGAAAACCAACTACTCCGTGATAACTGATGAAATTTCAAACGTGAACTTTTTGTCGATTCTTCGAAATTCTTGTTTTTTTTCTTCTTTTGAATTTTTTGATTACCGACGAATTGTATTTCTAAACAATTGAAATGAACTCTCATTGGTAGATACTGTAGATTTTCAATTGTTATTTAAATGTTGTTTGACTTATTCAACTCGATATTCTTTATGTTCTTGTTTGAGCATTGGAGTATTTAAATGATGTGAGATTGTGCTGATGGAAATAGTTAATTTACATTGATTACAGAACTTTTCAATCAATTTATGCAACGTGACTCGATTATTTCATCTAATAAATTGACCTAATGTTCGGCTGCCTTTGTCAGCAATCTTACGTAGTTGACCATTGCCTACTCGATGTTGTAGAAAATCTTGAGTTCGAGAACTTTTTCAATTGATAACTAATGGTAGACAATGGTATCTTCATATCTCGGTGGATTTTTCTGGGAGAATGAATTCCTATGTTTCAATAATGTAATACAGGAATATAATATGATTTTAGACTATTTGTCTTTACCCAATGTCAAGTTATAATTAAAGAACGACGAAATAGAAATTAATCAAATCTGATAAGTATAAATCTACAATAACAGCAAAATAAAGGTTCAAGAGAATCTAGAAAAATATAAAATGTATTTATGCTGTCAGTTTGTTCTAAGTTTTTTTTTTGCAAATCATTGTATACTGTGTACATGCTCAATTCATGTCTCACCTCAGGACTTTACGAATGTGAGGAAAAGTCGAAGTTTAATTTGATTTCGGCTTCTTCTCATAGGGATAGGTCTTGAAGAGCTCTACCAATCGAATTTCAAGCACATATCATTTTGTATATTGATTATCAAAGAATAAAAAACGTCTTCTATTAAACACAATTTATTAGTGAGACATTTAGTTGACTCCGATGCAGACCGAAAGAATTTAGTTTATTGAATCTTTTCTATTATAGCCGAACAGTACAAAGAATTAGGTGTACAGTATAGTAATAATCTAAAGAGATCTTTCATGAATAATTTCCTTATAATATTTTAGGTCCATCTAAATGATCAATTTTTTATAAATGATTATACTGAAGAAGATGCTGAAAGTCAATTAGCTTGTCGTGAATGTTTAGAATTATTATGTATATCAATAGCATTAGTACCATCAAGTGTTGAACAATTATTAAAAGAAAATTTTTTTGAATATTTTTTTATTGATCTTATACTTTATTGTAATTATCCAAGTATACGTCATATAGCATCAGAACAAATTTTAATATTAACAACACGTTGTTCACAAGGACAAACAGAAAATTTATTAAAATATCTTATTGATAAACAATTTCAAATATTTAATAAATATTCAAATAATTTAAAAATTTATTCATCATATTCATCCGATTTTTTTTTCTTATTATGTCGTTTATTAACATTTGCATATCAAAATCAAATTTTACCATTAAATATTGAACAACAATTACATGATGAAATATTATGGTTAAAAAATCTTCAATTACCTATTGAAGATTATTTACTTCGTGGTCATTTAAATTTAGCACGAGATTTATTACAATTTCAAATAAGTGAACGTAAACGTTTCTATGGAATTGAACAATTATTAATTCAACAAATTATTGAACAATTTCTTTTTCCAGCATCAACATTACTTTATCAATTTCGTTCAATGAAACAACAAAATCAAATTTCAAATAATAATGAAGATAATGAACTTAAAGAACCATCAACATCAATTTGTCAAACACAAATAACAATATCAGCTGCTTTTGATTTATTAGTTATATTAGGAACAAATTGTATTGAAAATTTAAAATTAATTGATAAATATATTACAGATCTATTTTATTCAGGTAAGAAGATAAGTCACACTCAGCTCTTTCTCGTAGAAATACTTTTTTTGAATTCTCAGCAAATTATTTATGCATATCATTTCAAAAAGTGAAATGAGCATATTCTCGCTGTGTTTTTCTGTCAAGTTCATCTAGACATTTGAGTTCAAATTTCTGAACAGTGGAAGATCTAACTTGTGAGACTTAATTAATAGAAACTGACCTTGGATTCTAATACCCCACCATCAATTACCTTTGGTCAAGTTTTTTAGAAAATCTTAATAATTAATAATCAGTTAATAATTTATTAAAACTAATCTCTGATTTGAACTCTCCACTCTCGATTACCTTTTTCTCAAGTTTTATGGAAAATAATCCCTTTTGTTTTCATATTATTCTTGGATCAATCAGTGAAGTGCGGACATAGAAGCAAGCAAACAATTTATTCTTGCTAGACTCTTCTCTACGAGAAAGAGAATACAAACATTCTTATTGATGGATTTGTATTAGATATTCAACAAGTTCTCGAATTATTCTTTTTTACATATAATCATTCATGTCTAAGATATGAAATAAATAGACTTCTGTATCAGTTTTAGTCCTGATCTCAATCATTGAGGCTATGAAATTTTCTTTCAAACTAAAGGCATATGTTCTTCTTGAGATATTGAATATCTTAAAAGCAATTATGTAGGTTTGTAAAGGAAGACTTTCTCTATTAGATGATATAGATATTATCAAATTCTACTGCATACCTCAGAGATGGCGCCACTTTTGCTATAACCGTGACAAAACACAGCGAAGGTGGCACCACCTTTACCGTAACCATGGTAAAACACAGCGAAGTTAGCGGCATCTGTTGATATCTTTAGAGTATCCATTAGAACTCGAAAATATCTATATTATCTAACAGAAGAAGTCTTTGTTTACAGGTCTACATATAATCTTGTTGTTTGGTCAAAAACTACCACCGTAAAATTTATAAATGCTATTCGATATCTCAAAAGCAACATGTTGTTTTCGGGTGAAATTTTGTAGTTTTCTATACATGTATACTATTGATGAAGCATCGTAGGAATTGTGAGAAAATAACAACAACAAGATGGATCGTTAGCTTTTTTTATTTGAAAGCATTTCGAGAATATTTTCAGCGCACTAAATAAATGAAATTTTCTTTTTCTTTTTATATTTTTTTCAGTGTTCTCCTATCCCAAGATACAATCATGATAAAAGCACGTTGTTTTTTTTTAAATCGATCATATATACTCTCACAAAGTTTCAAATCGAAATTCGAACATCAGTTTTCCTGAGGGAGGGACACGGCACTGTATTGAAAGATACAATACATCGATAGCACTACGCTATGGATCCGCACTGTTGTTTTTTTTTCGGGTATTCATAGCCCATTAGGGTTTACACCCTGCATATGCTATCGATTCAACAGCGATTAATTAACTCCGGAGACTTCCATGACTCTATCAAGACTTGTAACTGGATAAATATAAACTTGAAACTAGGAGTTAATCGACTCAAAAACAAAAGACACGGATGATGTTTATTTTTAACATTCTAGCTCCGGATTCGAATTTAACTGAATGGGATTTTTCTTTACCAATTGGTCCACGATCAAATGAAGGTTTTGTTGGTTTAAAAAATGCTGGAGCAACATGTTATATGAATTCTGTTTTACAACAATTATTTATGATTCGTCCATTACGTACAGCGTTATTATCTGTTAAAATTCCATCGGAATATGGTGATGATGAATTAGATGATGATGATTTACGTCGTGATACAGTAATTTAAAATTTTTCAAAGATAAATAAAAAAAAAACTTTCCTTTTTATTTAGTTTGATACATTTTCTGATATAAAATCATGTATGAAAGATAATAAAACAACTGTATCACCAACAAAAGATTCTAAAAATGATCGAAACGAATATAATATTCAAATATTTCGTCAAATTCAAAGAATGTTTGGACATTTATTAGAATCAAAATTACAATATTATATTCCAAAAGGATTTTGGAAAATATTTAAGTAATATATATATATATAAATCAAAATAAATTTTATTCTATTTTATTTTTTTAATCTTAGATTTGCTGGTGAACCAGTAAATTTACGTGATCAACAAGATGCTGTAGAATTTTTAAATACTGTTGTTGATAGCCTTGATGAAGCATTAAAAACGCTAAATTTACCACAAATATGTTCGAAAGTTTTAGGTGGAAAATTTGCTGATCAAAAAATTTGTAAAGATTGTCCACATCGGTATATATATATATATATTTTCTTCTATTTAAAAAAAAAACATACAAACATATTATTTGTTTTTTGTTTTAGATATTCACGTGAAGAAGATTTTACATTAATAAGTGTTGATATTCGTCATAGTCAAAATTTAAAAGAATCTCTTGAACAATATGTGATCGGAGAATTACTTGATGGACCTAATGCATATCATTGTGAAAAATGTAATAAAAAGGTAAATAAGATGAGAAGTGTTTGAGATTTTGATTTTGTTTGAATATTTTTTTTGTGTTTTTTGTAGGTTGATACAATAAAACGAACATGTTTTAAAAAATTACCAACTGTTCTTGCTATTCAACTTAAACGATTTGATTATGATTGGGAACGCGAAACACCAATTAAATTTAATGATTATTTTGAATTTCCAAGAGAATTGGATATGGAACCATTTACAGTTCAAGGTCTTGCTAAAGCTGAAGGTAAAGTTTTGTTGATGAAAGAGACCAAAATCTAAGTTCCAAACTGATTTAAACATCTTAATTCAAAAATTTTATGTCGGTTTTAGTTTTCTTATATGCCTATAAATTTACTTCACATTGTATGGAAAATTTTCTCTAAAAATTGAATCTTTTTAGGTACTTCTGTGATTGATGAGAATACAAATGATGATCAAACTTCGACAAATTCTAATAGTAATGATGGTACTTGTTATAAACTTGTGGGTATTATTGTACATATGGGTCAAGCTAATGGTGGTCATTATTATTCATTTATACAACATAAGTAAATTTCATAAATTGATGTTTTTTTTTTATCTATAAATACTTTTCTTTATATACATATTATAGAAATGAATCAAATTCTTCTCATTGGTATAAATTTGATGATATAGATGTAACGGAATGTAAAATGGATGATGATGAAGAACTTCGATCACAATGTTTTGGCGGAGATAATCCAACATCTTCATTTGATCAACCACCTATGAAACGGTATTTATTTTATTTTATTTTATTTTATTTTATTTTATTTTCTATTAATATAATTTTTATTTTCAAATAGACAACGACGTTGGTGGAATGCATATATATTATTTTATGAAAAGATATCTATTGATTCTTCAAATCCAGTAGATAATCTTGAAAAAGATTTAGCACAATTACAATTATGTATATTAAATATAAATCTATTTGATTTATTTATTTTTACATATACATATATATATATTTCTTTTTTTTTCTTCAAAGATGATCAAACTCAACGTATGCCATTATCAGTACAACGTAGTGTTCGAAAACAAAATATAAAATTTCTTCATAATCGATTATTATTCAGTGCTGAATATTTCATATTTATTAAAAAACTTATACAAAATAATGTACAGTATTTAGTTAATATTATTCCACAAACACAGCATGAAGATAAAGATTCTTTAACAAATGTAATTTCAAAAAGAAAAAAATATATATTTCAAAATTTTTTCGTTTTTTATAGACAATTGAAGAATTAGCATTGATTAGTATTCAAATAGCAACAAAATTTATTTTTTCAATTGGATGGCATACAAAAAAAGCACTTCGGTTTGTATTCAAAATATTCAATTAGTTTTTTGTTAAAATAACATGAAAATCTTTGTATTTTCATTCATACACACTAAAAGATCACTATGAAAATCAAGTATTATTTGAGTATAAAATAAAGTCATGAACTAAATGAATTAGAAAGTTATGCAAAAGTTCTATTAACTACAGTCTACTAGTGTTAGTAGGCATTTTCATGGCAGTATTCCATTGGAGTCTCATGCTGATAGAAAGAGTTCATTGAACCTTCATATAATTCTTATTATTTCAGTGCTTTGTAAGGAGTCGAAAATTCAAAATTTGAGCAAAAAAAAGTTTTTCTCATGATTGCAGGTGGAGCCTACCGAATTCAAATCTGGAAATTTTGAACCTGATGGACTCTATCATCGAGGCAAAGTTTTCATAGCAAATATTAGATTAAACAATCAGAAAAGCTTAAGAAAATTGAACTACGCCTAAAGTATCAAGTCTCGATATTTTTGAGAAAATCGATTTTTTCAAAATGTCAGGTTTGTATTCAAAAATTTTGACTATGAAAACTTCAGTTCCGAATATCATTTTCAGACTCAGTAGAAAAATCTGTATCTTAAAACAAGTTTTCATTAAGTTCCGTGGTGGTTTTTTACCATACAACAGGACATATGTAGACTTGTAAAGGAAGACTTTCTCTTCAAGTTCTATTGCGTACCGTAAAGATATCAATAGCTCTACGGTACGCAATAAAACTTGAAAATATCTAACAGAGGAAGTCTTCGTTTACAAACCTAAAGGTGCCATATTGTTTGGTCAAAATCTTATAATTACCTCTCGGTTCTTATATTGCCGCACTACTACTTTTAAATAATCTGACGTGTGCTTTCACCAAGATCGAATTTAAGTATTGAATATACTATTCAATACAGATTTTTCTTCTGAATATGATATTCGAAATTGAAGGTTTGATAGTCAAAATCTTTGAATACAAACCGACATTTTGAAAAAAATCAATTTTCTCAATAATGAAATAATATTTTTCATAAAAAAGCATGCATAATGTGTTTCCCATGTGATGAAAACCGGCGATTATCCGCGGTTTACCGTTAAAATGAACCGGTTCGCAGCTGATCATTGACATTTAGTTGTTCCAAATCATCGATTTTTCTATTTTAAATGTTTTTTTCTTGTATCTTCCCATGTCATAAAAATGCTCGGAAAAAACTGCAGCTTTACCAATCCGATTACCGGCTCCCGTTACTGCAATTTACCGCGGTTCACCGCTAAAAACTGTCCGGTATTTACGATATGGGTTGCTAACTATATGACAAATAAAATCATAAAACTATTTCAGATAAATGTTGAGACTATCGAGTAGGGAGCTGCGGATCCTTCTAGGTCCGGTCTGAGTTCGGAGTCAGGTCTAACGTTTTATTTTTTCTCTGAGAGTAGCGAATAAGTAGCTAAAACCTTGATCCATTACTTGTTTATGTAGACAAATGGTGTCAGATATTGATAAAAAACCTCTGGTGTGGATCCGCAGTTCCTTACTATCAAGACTTGATGTTATCGATATATTTCCATTTTTCATAGACTTTTTGTGATGTTTTTTTTTTAAACTTAATTTTTGCTTTTAACAACTCAATTAAACAACTATATTGTTTTTCTTTTAGTGGTCCAACAAATGATTGGACTGAATCGATATCTCATTGTTTACGACTCTCACGTAAAGCTCGATATTATTTAGCAGATGAACTTTTAGTTAAACATCCAAATCGTTTTCAAGAATATTTAATTGATTGTACATCACCTGAAGTAAGAAAAACAAAAAAAAAACATAATCTTTTTTTAATAAAAAACAAAAAAACATCAAATAGGTTCGTGGTGGATTTAGTCGAATACTTGTAGCTCTTGCTCGAAGTTCTCGACAAGATGATGAAGATTCGAATCGATCAACAGGTATTTATTTTTATTAAAAAACCAAAAACAAAATTTTATTTCAATTCTTTGTTTCTATAGATCAAATACTGATTGAAGACACTATTATTATAAATGTTGTACGTTTACTTAAAAAAGAAATGCTAGATAGTGTTAAACCATTAGTACAATATTTTCAATTTTTTATTCTTTATTTACAACATGGTCGTTATGAAGTAAGTTTTCGAAAGAAGCAAAAAAAAAAAACAAATATCAAAAAATTTCTTTTTTTCTAAATTTCAAGTGTGAAAAATTAATTCAGTTAAATATTCCAACAATTTTTGCTACTATGGCATATGATGATACAACATTATCATCAATACCACGTTGTATTGAACCATCAAAACTTTCAATAATACTTGCAACATTAATTCGATGTTTTGATGTTTCAATGTTATGTAAAACAAAACAAGTAAGACAAACACATTCAAACAAAAAACAAGAAAAAAAATTTTATCTTAATTTAGTCTAATAATGAACTTTTGTCTAATCCATATTATGCATATGATAATAGTTCAATATGTTCAATACCTGAAGATATGATTAATATTATTTATAAACAAGAGAATTTTTTAAAAAAAATTATCGAAGATGCTAGTTCATCGGATGATTTATGTAATCTTCTTCGATTTCTTATTTGGGAAAATCCTGATGTTACATGGATTGTACTTCATGAAATTATTGGATCAGTAAGTTTACAATAGAATAAATAAAGAAAAACAATATAATTAAACTAGAATTTAATGAAGAAAATTTTTAGTATCACTATTAGAGAGAGAGATGTGAATCCTTCCAGAGGGGTGTGACTATTGGTATTAACCTTCTTTTCACTCACGTTCCAATCCGATAGTTTGATTAAATATAATGTCTATTAATTTTAGCTTTCAAAAGTTTATGCAAATGATTTACGTCCTTATCTTGATATATTATATTTGGTGCTTACAATTGAAGATTCTTGGCAAGAAGTTCGAATATTATATACATTAAAAGGCATTCCAATATTCGATGAAAATAAAATAATAATTAATGAAAATTCATCATCATCATCACCACCACCATCGACAACATTAAATAATAATAATAATAATAACATTTGTCTAAATATATTTGATATATTTTTAAAAATGAAATCATCTAATGAAAAACGAGCTTATCAATTTATTAAAATACTTTGTCAATTATTTACAAAGTATAAATAAAATTAATTTTTTTCTAATTCTATATACACATATGAATAATTTTAGTTGTATAAAAGCATATAATCTATTACAAACTGATCAAGATATAAAACAACGTTGGATACATGCTGTTCGTTGGTTACGTGATCAACTTGAAGTAAAATAAAATTTTTAAAAATTAGATGTTTATTATTATTTTTTTTTTAACATAGCGACAAAATCACATTCCATCAAATTATTCTTATTATCAATCTCAAGGACAAACTGCAAGTAATGATATATCCCAAGGATATTTTCTTGAACGAACACCAAGTGCTAAATCTGTATTAGAAAAAGCTTACGAATTATGTTCGGATAAAGTAATAGAAACAAACAAAAAAAAACAAATTGTTTTATTTTAAAATGATTAATTTTAGGAAAATGATGATATTGGTTCAAATAGTGATGAAGGTGATGAAAATTAATGTATAGATTATTGAATATACACGCAACTCTATCAACAATCACATAAAAACTCTTTGTCATCAAAATTGGACTTCAAGAAAGAAAAAAATAATAAAACATAATTCATTTCCGATTTGTTTTTATCTAATCCTATTAACATACATAGACAAAGTCTGTATATGTCGAAAATCTTCTTATTCCTTGTAAAAAGAAAAATAATAATAACAAAATATTTTCTACATTTTATTTTATTTTTTTTTTGTTCTGTTCTTAAACTACATCAAAACTAATTTTATGTGTATATTTGTGTTTTGTCCTTATAGAAAAGAAAAAAGAAACAGGTTATTTTTTTAATTGAAAAGTATTTTGACGATGATGATGATGTTTGACCTGTGCAACTCAGCTGTAGTTATTTTTTTCTCTTCTGTGCGTGTGTGTGTGTGTTTATTCTATATCATTATCACAGTTGTGTTTTCAATTTTTTTTCTTTTTTTTAATTCAGAAATTGAAAGCGCATGAGCGCAAGAAAATTTAAATAAAGTGAATCTATTTTCAAGAAATTAA
>CAJNOL010000638.1:6150-42645 GCA_905250125.1 Rotaria sordida | reverse complement strand
GAGCGCAAGAAAATTTAAATAAAGTGAATCTATTTTCAAGAAATTAACCAAACAAAATATCAAATCAGTTTTTCAGTTATCGGAATTATATGTAGTATAGAACTGATAATGAATTATTTTGTTTTCATAATTTTGACTTGAAGTTATGTTGTTTGTTTGTTTTTTTTTAAGCACATGTAACTTATTATATCATCTAAATCATTGATTGTTACTACTCAAACAAATGTTCTCATGCTATTTTACTATTCTCTACAACTCTTAGTTAGAACAAGGAACAAATCATCAGTCAATTAGAAAAGTTATACAATTTACAGAGACAGAGAGTGTGCAGTTCTCACTATTTTTGAGTTTGTTGTGCTTGTATTTTGAAAAGATTTGAGAGAAGAACAACAACTTAGATAGACGTGGTTTTAATAGTTTCATTTCTCTTATCAAAAATTTTTTTCTTTTGTAATGCAACGTATATTCATGTCATACAGATGATGATGAGCATTTGTAGAGTAACAATGACATAATCAGCGATTATGTTTTTTGGTTCATTTGAGGTCATTGTCTCATATATTGAAACAGTCAATGATTATAACATTAGCTCGGAGTTGCAACTGATCAGAGCTTTTTTCCTGACCAGTAACGGTACCAGTCGACTGGTATGAGTAATTCTCTAGTTTTTCATCTTTAAAAACCATGCAAACTGATGCATTTAATTCGAAAAAAATTTTTCGCAAATATAAGGAACTAAGACAAATTAGGATTGTTTAAATCAGCCGTTTCGGTCAATCACATTTTTTGTATAATATAGAATACAAGATGTTCGTCTTCAAAATGATTCTTTTTATATTAAGAAAAAAATCAACAGTATGATCAACAAAGTGTATGTTACTAAATAATTATCTTCACAAAAAGGCCTGTGATCAAAATGGGATTACAAAAGCACTAATGAAGTACCTCTTAAAAAATTATTAGAGTTTGGCGGAGTCAGTATGATAGAATACTTCGATGCAGCTTTGACTATTGGACCAAAAATAAATATATGACAGCATTCGGTTCTTAAAAAACCACTTTTTTCTTAATAATTTTTGTAAAAAAAGACAGTCTAAAAAGTCAAAAAAAGTACCAACTGGTCAAAAATTCTCGATCAGATCGGATTGGACCGTACGAGCCGTTTACCGTTACCAATTACAACTCTGATTTGAACAGATAATTAAAAAATATGTTAGAAAAATCATCACGAATAAAGTCAATAATTTAATTGATTATACCACCTTCCTACTGATTGATACCTACAATGAAATCTTTTTGTCGTATTAAATACCATAACCCACAATATTTAGACATGGACCTCTGAATCTATCTTGTAATCGTTTTACTAAATTTTCTACACTTTTGTAGGTATGTTCTGGAATGTCTGATAACAGGATTTCGATCTACAATTTCATTCCTAGGTAGGTCTGATAAATTCTAGAGTATCTTGATGATTTTAGCTGAAATGAATATTCATTTCAGCTAAAACTTTGAAGATAGTGCAAGGATCATTAGACCTATCTATAGGCAAAATTGAAGATCGAAATTCTGTTATTTGATATTCCAGTAAACATCGAAAATTTAGTAAAACACTCATAAGCTGACTTTAGATGCTCGTGGATACGAACTTTTTTCGAATTTTTCTAGGTTTATCGAGACCTTCCTGTGGGCATACCACTATACATTATGAAAAACTAATTTCAAAAACATGTTTAAGCATATAGAAGAAATACTTTTGCACGAACTTTTTCATTAGTTGTTAGACAATTCAATTTTCTCTTTTATTAAACAAAGAAAAAAAAACATTTTCAACATGCTTATTCTTAATAGTATTCATATAGATCAATAAAAAATGATGTGTATATATGATAAACAAATTGATCTATATAAAACTAATTGTTCGCTGGTAATATTTCAATTTCATCTGTTTTATTATAATAGACTGCAATTGGATTGATTTTAATTAATTTTTTATTTCTTGGCTTTTTTATTACAATTCCTTGACGACAACGACGACGAAATTTAGTACAGAAAATTGCTTTAGATTGTACATTTGTAAGTAAAATTGCTATGGATCCAATAGCAGAAGTACATGCAATGAATAAAAATGAAATAGAATATAATGGCCATGGAATTGGTACTATTCGATTTACAATCGTAGAGATTAAATAAGGTGTACCACCGATTCCAAGAATACTTGTAAAAATAAAAATATTCTTAAACACTGTTATATTTCTCTTCGCTCGTAATATATTTGTACTTCTCACATCAATACGATTATGTTGTTTTATATGCCAAATAATAATTCCATAGAGAATAGTTATTATAATCATTGGAAATATAAAAATGAAGATAATAGATAGAAATGATATGAGAAAATTTTTTCTTGTCAAAGCACATACACGAGATTCATCTTCATATTGATAAGCTACTGGTGAAATAAGTAAACTACCAGCAATAATACCACTAACTATCCAACTAATAATGATCATTATCCAATGAATACGAAAAGTAAGAAGAATTTGATATTTGTAAAGAATTATAATAAAAAAACGAGATATCGCTTGAATCATAGAAGAATACGATAGAATTGTAACACCAAATGTTCCTAAACAAGCAACGATTTTACAAGAAAATTTATTTTTATTCTCTGAATTAAGAGAAGTATTTTGAATTAATGATGAAAATTGTATACAAAAACTAATCGTATAAACTAGAAGACTAATACAAGAATTGCATGTTAAAAGACTAACAATTGACCAACGTTGAGAATGACAATGATGTACAATAATTATAATAGTCAATAATGAAAATATAATAGTTATTAGATAAAAAAAAGCAAATAAAATACTCATGACTATAAAAAAAGTTTGATTCATTATTATTTTTTTATGCTTCTGTTCATCTGAAACACTAGAATTGAGAAAGAAAAACAAAAATTTTCTTTAATAAATAATAAATTTTTACTAGGCAATTTTATAAAAATGTGCTTGTGAAGAAAAGAAAAAGTTTTTTAATAAGCACAACTCTACAAAATGAGCGGATTCATTATGTGAATCTTAAAGAAATAAATCATTCGTTGTTTTTTTTTAGCATTTATGTCGAAAAAATGAATTCATAAACAAAAGTTAATTAGAATTGTAAATATATGTTCTCAACTCCAATGGTTAACTTTAAAATTGAACACTCCTTCGCTATAAATTAGAAGATGTTGTACAAATTAATGAACGAAATTTTATATTGTTGATGAATTCATATAGAGTATTCTAGAAAATAGAAAAATCTATTAGAATTTTCTATTTTTAATAGCAATGTTCTCTTTTTATTGATAATAGGCTTGGCAAATTCGAATGTTCTTTTGGAAAACATCAGACATTTAACATGCAATTTTGACTGAAAAAATCAGAAGTTTTTTCATTCAAATGAGGAAATCTCTTGGGAATCTATTCGTGAAAGAAAATGAAATTTCCTTTCACTTCATCAATTCTTATATTCTGTTGCCAAGTTAATGACTGTAAAAAAGATGGAGGCGCATTAGAACACATTTTGATCCATTTTGATTTTTAAGATCCAATCTAATTGAGTTATATATATTTGGGATGAAAAAATCATAAGTTTCTGATCGTTTTTATGGTAAAATTAAGACATTTTGATTCACTCATAATTGTGAATAGGATATATCTTTGAATATACTAGACTGTATACAAAATTTTTCATTGCTTAAATTTTGAGTCTGAAATATCCATGTACATTCTATTTGTCGTTTAATTATTGTATCAATCAAGCTTTCTCCATACTTATTTTACTTCCTAATCAATAGAACTCTTCGAGCATTATAATACTCATTTCATTCCAAAGAAAAATCATATTTGGAATTAGCACAATAGATTGAGTTGACTTCTGTATCTTTGAAATGTTTTCTACAACCTTTTCTTCTGATCACATTTTCACCCTTGGCCTCTCTCTCACAGATGTGTGAAAAAATTAATTTAATCAAAAAAAGTAATTGTGACACTGCAAAGCAATTTCTAAATTGGTAAAATACTATTTGAAGAGAAAAAGACAGATGACTAAACAATAATATAATTGTCTTGATTAAATTCATTTTCTCACATACCCCTGAGAAAAACCAGGGGTGAAAATGTGATCAGAAAAAACTTGCAGAAAATATTTAAAAAGATACAGAAATCAACTCAATTTGTCGTGTTGATTCCAAATATGATATTTTGTTTTTGAATCGAAATAGGTGTCATTGGGTGTGGATGTCACTATCCTTTCTAGCAATGCCCACTCCCACACTCTGTTTGACGAAGATCTGAATTTTGTTAAATTTGACCGGTAATCTGAACGGCTCATTCTCAAAGGAGATGGCTTTTATATAAACCTAGCATTCTTAAAAACCTACCATAGCTATTTAAAAGATTTGATTACTATTCAAGAAAAAATAAATAAATATACGAATTTCAAATAGGTAGTCATACAACAAAGTATAAAATAAAATACTCAATTCTGTTAGAAGTGAATCAGCTATTCAAATGATAAAATAGCTGTAAATATATGTTTGAATAACTATTAACTAAAAGAATGTTTAATTGAGAAGTATCTCTTTTAACAAGCTAGGACGTGTATGTGGTATCTGCAACTACTATCCATTTCAAAATAATAGGCAGGATCAAAGATCACTAAATAACTCCAAAATGCAAGCAGCTAACAACGAGCGGTCTTTTGCATTTGAGAGTCAAATATGAAGCAAGTAAATTTTTAAGAGAGGAAAAAAATTTTCGATAGTTTTCTGGAAAACTTGAGGTTGTGACACTTATCAATTTTCGTTTTTGCGTTTATTCCTATCAAAGATTGTAGTGCAGACATGTTAACGTATTCCTATGCAACCAGCACTCTTTTTCACCTTCCGTTGAAAAACGCGAAACCTATCCTTGAAAATCCCAAAAATAACATTTTTGATAGTTTTCATGATTTTTCGACCCTTGATCGAAGTCAAACTGCTCAACAAAGTGTATATTCGAAGTCAGCATCAAAAATTGCATTGATTAGCATGTCTACGAGGTTCATTTGATCACTTTCATTTGTTCATTATACTTTCATGTCACTCTTTGAATTACGAGGTGTACATGGTAAAAAATAAATAAAAATGAACAAATGAACCTCAAAGACATGTTAATCGCTGCAGTTTTTGACGCTGATTTCAAATATACACTTTATTGGACAGTTTGACTCCGATCAAAGGCCAAAAAATTATGAAAACCATTAAAAATGCCATGTTTCGCTCTTTCGAGCATAGGTTTCGCGTTTTTCAATGCAAGATAAAAAATAGTGCTAGCTGTGTAGAAATATGTTAACGTGTCTGCACTACCATATTTTGTAGGAAAAAACGCAAAAATGAAAATTGAAAGCTTCCACAACCTAAAGTGTTCCAGAAAATTCTCTAAAAACCCTTAAAAACAGATCGAAAAAAATTTTCTCTTTCATACATTTACTTGCCCTATATTTGGCTCTCAAATGAAAAGATCGTTTACTGTTAGTTGCTTGCATTTCGAAATTATTTAGTGATCTTTAACCCTGCCCATTATTTTGAAATGGATAGTAGGAGCAAACCTTTTTTGAACATCAACTAATTAATGTAAAATTTAGATTGTTTCACATAACCATTAACATTAATAAAAAACAGACTACATTTATCATTTGAACTGATAATATTGATGATGAACAAATTAATTAAGTGTTTTTTACACTATTAAGGTTCATATGACTAATAATTCTTCATTACATATAGCACTTTCAAAAACATCATTGAAAAAGTAGCGGAACCCATATTGAAATATTGGAAATGACAACACTTCA
Source organism: Rotaria sordida (assembly GCA_905250125.1). NCBI lineage: Eukaryota > Metazoa > Rotifera > Eurotatoria > Philodinida > Philodinidae > Rotaria > Rotaria sordida. The sequence goes on along the minus strand of CAJNOL010000638.1, from coordinate 36,765 downwards.
ATAATAAGGACAGATTACTTACATTCCTTGCTTTTAGTGTATAATTAGTGGGTTACTTTAGTGATCACCATCAGAAGGATTTCAAATTTATTAAAGATACGATGAATGCAAAAAGAATTGAAAAAAATAATTCAATATTAGTAAATCAATAATTCTTATGTTGAAATACTTCTCATAGTCAAGGTTATTCATCCAAAAGAGAAAAAAAAATCTTCATTGTTTATTTGTTTATTATGGTTGGTATAGCTCAGTGCTATTTAAACTACCACTAGCATATCCACCAATAACTAACACTTTTCCATTTGTTAATACCGATGCTGTGTGATATCCTCGTGCATAATTCATATTATTAATGACGTTCCACACTCCTGTCGATGGATCATACAACTCGGCACTATCTAAACTAACACCACCATTCAATCCACCAGTAACTAACACTTTTCCATTTGTTAATACTGATGCTGTGTGAAAGTATCGTGGATAATTCATGTTATTAGTGACGTTCCACGTTCCTGTCGATGGATCATACAACTCGGCACTATCTAAACTAACACCATTATTCAATCCACCCGTAACTAACACTTTTCCATTTGTTAATATCGATGCTGTGTGATATCCTCGTGCATAATTCATATTATTAATGATATTCCACACTTCTGTTGATGGATCATACAATTCGACACTATCTAAAACACCCGTATTATCTCCACCAGTCACTAATACTTTTCCATTGGTTAATACCGATGCTGTGTGATGATATCGTGGATAATTCATATTTTTGGTGATGTTCCACATTTCTGTCGATGGATCATACAACTCGGCATTATCTAAACTAACACCATCATTCCATCCACCAATAACTAACACTTTTCCATTTGTTAATACTGATGCTGTGTGATACCATCGTGGATAATTCATATTATTAGTGACGTTCCACATGCCTGTCAATGGATCATACAACTCAGATCGATTTGAAAAAATACCATGATTCCATCCACCAGTAACTAATACTTTTCCATTTGCTAATACCGATGCTGTATAAAGGTTTCGTGGATAATTCATGTTATTAGTGATGTTCCACACTCCTGTCGATGGATCATACAACTCGGCATTATCTAAACTAACACCATCATTCCATCCACCAGTAACTAATACTTTTCCATTTGTTAATACCGATGCTGTATGAAGATATCGTGGATAATTCATACTACCAGTATTAAAGAATCCTAATAGTAAATATTTATTAGATTCAATTTAGAAGAAACTTGTGTCATTAATTCGTATAGGATCCAAGGTCATAGAGATGACATATTAGGATGTAGCAAATGAAAACTATACCCTATAATTATTGTGAACCTTCTTTGGGCTGTCTCTATACGTGAAGAGATTTTGTACTGTTCAAACAGAATCTTTTAAGACGATGTTGTCTAATGGTTAAATGACATACTTCATGGTTTAGCAAAATAAAAAGGATCTCAAATCTTATGATAGAAAATCTTTTGACTCAATGACATATTAAAAATATAGTATCGAATATTAAAGATTTGTTTAAATCGAACATAGATATATGACAATTCAAAACTCAATGATTCGCGAGAACTAAGTAAAAAAAAGCTGATTACTAAGTCTTTTCATACTAGCTGGATTATTGATCAAGTGATTTTGTTCTAGCTGTAAGTTTCTGACAGCTTCATTCCGATGTAAATATTTTTTGAATCAAACTGTATCTGAATCGCATTTCGTTTGCGTCTAGACACGTTTGACTTGATATTGGAAAGTTTAAAAAATCTTACAATCTGTCTCAGGTTTGATATGAGTCGCCGTCGACATTCGCTAACGATGGTCTTTACTTCACTGTAGACGAACGGAATATAAAAATGTTGATATGTCTGAAATGATATAAATGAGATCAGAAGAAGCGAACTAGCAATTAAGAAGCAAGCATATATATACCATGAAGTCACATGTGATCAGAATCATTGTGGAATGAAATAGACAGTATATATGAATCATGAATTCATATCTTATTTACAAATACATACTTAAGACATGCCAAAAATAGTGGCGGTCGCATCTCAATTTCGTATCGAAGACTTGGAAGAACTTTTTCTCTATTTTGTTTAATAGAGAATAGATAAATATCTAAATGTTGTTTTTACAAAATATCTATTATGATAAACTTATAAATCATCTAGATATTTTATCGAAAAAGATTTTTTTAAATATTTTTCTCAAAAAATGTAAAAATTACATAGTTCGATCAATTAACTATATATAAGTTTGTCGTAAATACCATCGATTTACTAAGAGAGGTCGGAACTTTCTACTCACCCTTTATTTGATTATACTTCAACTATAATAATAGAATTTCGATAAGAATTGTTTTTGTTGAAACTTAACTAATGTGTGAGGCAGATTATATGTTTCAGTCACGTAATACATTGTATTAAAAGGCGAAATATACCGCAAGATGCAGCGTGAAAAGCTCGACCATTTTTATATAAGACACTTATTTTACAGCAGGGTAATGCTGTGATTTTAAACAGCAACAATAACAAATTTTATATCAAATGGACACATCTTGAATTACATGCCAAAATGCATGTATACTTTACGATTTTCATTCTTCATGTACATATTTTCACAAAAAATAATAGTAGATTCGTAATCTCCATCAAAAACTGTGTAGAGTAATGTATAAATGGAAATGTTTTAGTTTAAAAATGCTTAGAACTTTTTTATCTGAGGTGCATCCAGGATACCACCAGTATTTTTTCGAAAAATTCTTTTTTCGTCAAATATACTCAAATGACATTTTTATAGACTCAATTTTTGATGGAGATTACGAATCTGCTATTATTTTTGTGAAAAAATAGTGTATGAAGAATGAAAATCGTAAAGTATGCATGCATTTTGACATGTGATTCAAGATGTGCCCATTTGCTATAAAATTTGTTATTGTTGATGTTTAAAATCACAGCATTACCCTGCTGGAAAAACATTTTTACACATCCCTGTACAATCTAGAGAGTAAAGCTTGTTTGAATTGTGTATTTCTTGTTCTCAAAAAAAGCAAAATTCTGTGCGACCAATTTTCACTGCCCTAAAAAAAATGATTTTTTTCTACATGAAGAAAAATTTCTTTTTTCTTATTTCATATATAAAATAAACTGTTCTTTATAAACTGTAGAGCTTCTCACGCTGCATCTTTTGGTATGCTTGGTTTCTTAATACAACGTATTAATCGATGGAAAATTGAACGGTAAAGTTTAGATATTTAATCTACCTTACCCATTAGTTAAGTTTCAACAAAAATAGTTCTTGTCGAAATTTCATTATTATAATATTAGTTGAAGTATTATCAAATAGCATAAAAATATAGAGAGAAAGTTTCTCCAAGCCTTCTATACAAAATTGAGAGGCGACCATCACTACTTCTGGTATGTCCTAAGTTTATGAATAGAATGCTTCCTGTATAAATGATATACTTATATGAAAAACCAAATCGCATAAAATATATTGTGTATATATTTACAAAGTTTTCCTAATTTCTGAAAATTTTTTCTTTTAAAAAAACCTTAAAGGATATTTTTTCTATAAAACTGTATTGTTTTCAATTTTAAATACTGCCAATATTTCAGAATTTATTATTTGTTTATTATATTTTATTAAATAGTATGCATTTATTTTGTCTTTCTTTTTGGTTGTGTAATAAAAGTATTGGAAGAGATTTCCGATAGTGATTTTCAGAAACCAAAATAGACAAATTCATTAAGATATTTCAATAAATCTCAAGAAAATTTGCTTCTAATCAGAGAACAAAATCATAATTAAGTTGAATGAAAACTTATTAAAAAGTTCATCATTTCTATCAATAGATTAATATTTTCATGAACATAATCATTTTTCTATGTCATCAAGTACGAATATTATGTGAAGCATAAAAAAATACAGTAATATATATAATGCACTAATTAATGTCCTTAACAAAAAGATTTGAAAAAAACTTGAAAATTGTTCAACATTAACAATTTTTTAAACTAGATCAATTTTGTAGGTGATGTTAGTAAAAACTTTTGTTGTGGACACATAATCCATGCCCATATAAATATTTTTTGTATCAAACCGTGTCTGAACTGCATTTCGTTTGTATCTAGACGTGGTTCGAAATAAAATCGCGTCTAGACTCAAAACTATGGTATGGATGCAGATGTGGATATGAGCGATCACAAGATTGATATCCACAGCCACACCCTTTAAGTTTGCCTGATACATCAATATAGACAGCACTTTTTTGTGATTTTTCTACAGACTATGTTTTGATCTATAAATGAGTCGTTGTAATGAGTAGTTTCAAGTAGGATTATGATCAATAAGAGTATGAAACACAAACAACTGTATTTTGTTTTGTAGTCTCTTTTGTGTTTCATTCTTTCAACATGGAAATATGTCTCTATTCATAGGAATTCTGTTTCTTCAAACTTAATAGAGCGTGAAACAGATAGTTATTTAGAAAGAAAAAAAGAACGTCGTATTATATCTATAAAGAATGCTTAATTCACTCAAATTTACAAATATTACTTCATTATCTTTAATCTTTGGCTTAATTTTCTAATTTATTTAAGCAAACTTTTAAATTTGTAACCTCTTGAGTTTCAATTGAAGAAAGTTCGCACTTTACTTTTCTACAGAGTATAAAATAACATAATTCTTACCTCTGGTTGACCAGTGTTCATCACTCCCAGGACGTAATATAGTTGGTATTACTGTAGAGTTTGTAATCAAAATTGTAGATGGCGATGACACCTGCTTTTTGCTCATCAAGATATATATAGATGTACTCATAAATGAGATAACGAGCAAGAGTTCTAAGCTTGCACTAATTCCTAGAATTATTTTATTTCGACGTGTTCGGTCATGTCTATTATATTTAATGAGAGCAGAATCGTCGGGTGAAACATCTACGCCATTGAAATCCATTTATAAAATTCTAAGATACAACGCAAAAAACCGATTTTGTAAATATTTGATTGATTGTGTTTAATGTGTGTGCATCATTTACATGAGCAGTCATGCGAGAAATGAATGTTGATACGGTCTTATAGTCATTCTCCTTGATTTCATTTTTTTTTCTTCACTCCATTTATAAGTAATGAATATTAGTTAGTTTCTAGATATTAACATATGATAACAATCAGCACATTTTTTTTTACAAGTCAATATATTTTCTTAACAAGAGAGTCACACTTCCAACATAAAAAATATTACGCTTTCGTATTTTGTTTACATCTCAGTAATTTTGGTACAGAAAAATTAATTTTTTTTATCCGATAAGTAGAATAGTCTACTTTTATTTTTAGCCTTCTGGTCTGAGTTCATAGGATTTAAATGATCATAAACTAAGTCTTCGACTAGTATACCTCGATATTTATTGAATACAAATGAAGAAAAGTGTATTTTTGTGAAATAACTTCTAGAAAAGTTTTCAGTCTAGTCCGATAAGAGTAAATGAAGATAGTAGGCAGGATGATGAGGCTCTATGAACAACACAGACGATTTACTCAAAAACGACTGACATTCTCTTAAGACGTTTTTTTGCCAAATGCAAGTCTTGTCTTTTTTCGATATTCTATTTATGATAAAAATTCCAGTGCAATCAATTGTGTTCTAGCTGAAAAAAGAGAAATAATCAAAAAAAAAAAGGAAGAAAAAGGACGTATCCTTGAAGCAACTCTATTGTGTTTGTCGCTTTAATCAAGCAAAGATTATGCACAAAGCTTATACTTTTACAAGATCTTAAGTTTTCTAGTAACATGTTTTAAATAGAGAAAAAAAAGATATTGTTGGAACTTTCACAAGAGTATTTTTCACATGCAAATTATTATTTTCGTCGAATAATACTTAACGATGCATCTTCTTTAGAAAAAAATGTCAAGCTTTATTTTTCTCACAGGAACTTCTTCCAATACGAAACAAATATAAAAGATGATATATTTCTTCCGCAATTCTCTTTATAGAGTATTTCTAATGGATAATTCGAATAGTAAAAGTGTAACTAGTGAACAAACGACATATAATATGATAAAATCAACAAACTCTATTCCACTAAGATATTGTTAATTCATTACATACAAGATTATTACTACTAGAAATCAATAATAATTATTGTTTATTTTTTTGATGAAATTCAACAATATTCAAATGAAATTAAAACAATAACTAGTGAAAATAAAATATTATTAATTTGTTCTATCTGAATCATTTGCTAATGAAATTCTATTTGAAATAGAAAAATATTTCAATAATTGTATTTTGTGAATATTATAATTGATATATTCATTTCAAACATACATGTTTATAGAGTATGAAACTTTAAAAGATTCTATAAAAAAAGAATTAGTATTCTTAACATCAAATTTATTAAATCATCCAATTTTAAAATTAATGAGACCATTGAATTCATTAAATGATTTTTGTATAAATAATACTTATTTTTCATATGCTGTATTCATTGAATTAATCACACAAATGCAACAAACAAAACGTTCAATGAATACTATGTTGAATAGATGTAAAGATTTTCATCGTGATAATAAAAAACATATACATCAAATGAAGCAATTGATTGGTAAGTTGAAGATTCTTTTCTTTATAGAGTAGTTCATAGAACTTTTCGAACAGAAAATGTAACATTATGGTAGTTATTTCGTTATTATATCATTGATCTACGTAAACAATTAGAACAAGTTCATAAACAATAAAATATTCAAACAAATTTAAAACTTTATTGTGGTCAATCTTGTATGTCAATAGATGAATTAGAATATTTGAAATCAAATATTGGTGGTTCATTTTCAACAAATGGATTTCTTTCTACATCAAAAAATTTTCATGTTGCTGGATCATTTTTCAGTGGTGCTGCTAATACTAATCAATCAAAACCTTTTGTTTTTGAAATAACTGTCAATGGATCTAATCTTCAAAATACGATTTTTGTTGATATTGGCACATATAATGGTTGTTATAATGAACTTGAAATCTTATTTAATATTGGTTCAATTTTTAAAATTGAAATTGTTTATTAGAATGCAGACCTGAAAATACATATGATTAAGATGAAAGCAACTGATGAAGTAAAAGATAAAATTAAAGAAAAAATTGAAACAATGATAAAAAAATTCCAGAATGATAATATTAATCTAGTATTTGACCAGTTGTTACTCGATATAAATCAATATGAGAAAATCGAGTCTTATTTTCAAAGATTATTACAAGTCTTACCAGAGATACATTGAAGATCAAGCTTCAATCTATGAGTATATCGGTACTCTAAATATGTGAATAACTAATTGGAAGGAAGCATTGAAAAATTTTAATTTAGCATATGAATTAAAAAAAAAATTACATTTCAATCATCGAAAAATAGATCGAACATTGAACTGTATTGGTAATTATTATAAAGTAATGGGAAATTATTTTCGAGCAATGAAATTTCATAAAAAACCTTTACAATGTGGGTGTGGGTGTAAGATTTGGATACTGTAGTCAACCAAACACACTAACACCCACACCCCCAAATTTCTTGCTTGACTTCGTCCTTGAACTCTATGTTCAAATAATTGATTGACAGAGTTGCCAAAGAAAAAATCTCTTTCAACACAATCAGGTCTTTGGAAGAGAGCTCTAAAGATCATAGTGATACAAGTGTGAACAGAATAAGATCATTGCCATTCATTTAATGGCATATTTCTATGCTCGATATGTTTTATATACAAAAATATGTATGCTTAAATGTTTATCTTTTCGCAGTGATTGCTCTTAACTTCCAGCTATGATACATATAAGAGGGTATTAAATGGTAAGAAAAAGTGAAGGCGAACTTTTTCTCATCTATATTTATGCAATAATTTTTTTTAATAGTTATTTCAGCTTTTCTTCATTCAGTTCTTTATGCGCATCTTTCTTTCTCTATAAATGAATACATGATATACAGGAGAAACGTTTCGAAATTTTATTTAAATTGAAGGTCAATAGTAGAAATATTAGTCCAAATGTTAAAACATTCATTCCCTAGCGGACTTATTTATGAATGAAAATTGTCAAAGTCTTGCCAAAATAATTTTGAATTCCAACAGTGGTCTGCTTGCGAGTTCCACCTTTGGGTGAGTGTCATATGATCCGAAAGAGATCATGTCAACTATCAAATGTGTTTACATCATCATCAGATTTTCGTTCATTATCAACAGCATCGCATCGATGAGACATGGGTCGATTTTGGAATGAATTTGATTTTTTAGTTGACTTAAGATGAAACTGTATAGGATTATCTTTGATTGTTGTTGTTATGTTCGTCAGCAAGATATTTTTCTGGTATTCGAGACCATTGGGTGGTAGTCGTTATTGTGTACGATATTCAGTATTGTGAGGCAAAGATATCTGCGACGAGAGAAATAATCGACGTTGAGTATTGATGAATATACGCATGCGACGACCGTTCTGTTGTTGTCCAACGACGAAAACAGACAGGACGTTTGATTGTCGTTTACCACTGGCGTCGTTGTTTTTTTGATAAGAGTTTCGTCTCATTTTTCCAGCATGTAGGTGTCCTGACGGCTTGTATTGGTCAAGAATGAAGATCACTGTGTTTTTAAAATAAGAATGAATATTCTACACTTATTTCAGTAGTATTTTATACAAAAAAAGAGCAAATAAAATTCGAACACTTGAAGATAAAAACATTCATACATATTCTTCTGTTTTATAGCCATGTATCATAAACATAGTCCAGGTGCTTTTTATAGTATGATATGTAACTTTAAATTACGAGTGAGTCAGATAAAATGACTGTTTTTTTTATAATCTGTTTCTTTGACTTAGATTAAATCAGAAACTTTCGTTCTGTTTTATTAATATATTATCTTTCAAATGAACATTTGCAGTTTGTTGTGGCTTTGAAAGTACTGGTTACGACAAAGAAAATGTGCTTTGCTGTTTTCTATTTCTTCAAAGAGAAATAACTTAGTATGCACGAATCGACATACTGCTAGACATAAGAATTTGTTATATCATAATATCAATGATAAATTTTTCATTGAACTAGAGTAGATAAAAATTGATCATCAAAATTTTCTGATTTAGTGGTTGAGCAAGTAATGTTTTTGTACTATTTGATACCATGAATTCTCAAAGAAAAAATATGACAGATGCTGATTTTAAAAAAAAATGTATATCAATGAAATCTTCAAAAAATTTGTCTATCTTGTGATATCAAAACGAAACTTTTCGTCTAGTGTAAATCTCATTTCCACTTTTAACTGTTTTTCATTACGAAATCGAGGTCTAAACTAAATATTCGTCATTATTGGACTTTGACCGTACTTTATCATTAATAAATGAATGTCGTAGAAAAGCAAAGTCATAAAGCAATTCTGAATCTATCATACATAAGTGGTATGACATCAAAGTGATTATTATCAATTATTTTATTATTTACTTGTGAGTTTGATCATAAAAACATTTGTATTACATGTTTCATAATCATCCAACTGAGCCCTCAATTCCATTTCTTTTAGTCACTTCCGCTCTTCTTCTGGTACATTGTTTGTTCTTTGTTATCATACATACTCAGAAAGTTTTCTCATTAGAAAAAAAAACACTAGGTAGCGAATGGAGTGTAATCGCGCGGAGATATTTTCTCGCTTGGTACCGTCATTTTAAATTATAAAATGCTCATATATATCACTTGAACTGTTTGAAGGTTGTGGGAGTTTTTTTTTTTGGTGCAAACTTTCGAAATACCCCGATACTACTCAGATATTGGTGATGGAATAGTTGAAAGTAGCATTCAATTCTAACTCGTACGAATAGGTCTTCTTAATGTGGTAGTCGAAGATTAAGAATGCTTTTTATTAGCATTCTTGTTCGTTACTCTGTATAGCAAAGCTTCAAAAATATCCTTTCGCAATGACACTGAAGTATCATGCTATTGTTGTTAAACAATGTTAATACAACTCCGTTTCAATCGCATATTGATCTCATGAAGTGTTTTTGGTAACTAAGAGAAAAAAGAATTATTGTTGACAGTGGAGAAAATGCGCCATTCGCCGATTGCTTTGAGAATCTTTACAACTCTAGTAAGAGAAACTACTTAAAGATACCGTGCGCAAACACATTGTCATGGAGAATGTGGATGTTGTTCTGTTATTCAACAACACAGCTATATGCATACACCCACACCCAGCTTTAAAAAGAAGGTTTAGAGAGCTTCTAAACCAAAAAAGAATTTTTCCCCGGGTACGCAGGAAGAGCCTTTAATTCTGAACCTTTTTTAGGTTTCATAGGGAAGAAAAAGGTTTTGTAGAAAAACTACAAAACGTTGGAGGTTCAACAATTCACCTTGAGAGTTTAATACAAAACCTTCAAAAATTTTAACTAAACTCCGAAGGCTTTGTAGTTGGGTGTGGGTGGAGGTGTGAGTAGGAGTGTAAGTGTGAGGTGTGGGGTGTGGGTGTAGGTATAGATCTTGTCTTCATCCACACCCACATCCACATTCACACCCATACCCACACCCCATCCACACCCACCCACACCCACACCCACACACCCTCACCCACCCACACCACCCACACCCACACCCTACATCCCACATCTACACTCACACCCACGTCAGTCCACCCTTACTTGCGGAAGAAAAACTAAAATGCACGGCACTTACGTTACCGTCTTACCCACTCTTTCCTATCACATTCTACACTACTTAATGGATTACGTGTGAGCGGTGTTCTTACCAAAGTTTTCAGGGCTACACTTAAAGACCCTAGAAGACCAATGATAAATAGCGCTAGATATCTCTTGAACAGTGAGCGTTACACGACACGTCTCAACCGGATAGCCATTCAAGAGTAACCAGAACTACACCGAGACAGTCCTTGGAGAATTAACAATACTAAATTTCGCTAGCTATTGATGTCTTATGGGTACGCCTATACGATAGCCTCGAGGACCCATAGTACTCCCATAGGATAGGTCTTAAGAACCAATAGGTACTTCCATAGGATAGTCCTTGAGGACCCATGGTTATTCCCATAGGATAGGGCCTTCAGGGCCTATGGTTACTCTCATAGGATAGACCTTGAAGACTTATAGGTACCCCCATAGAATAGGCCTTGAGGTAAAATGTGGACTCCAAATGACGGTAAAATATGGATGCGTAAGTGGGCTCCAAATTTGGAGTTAACGCAGTTTGAAGCTCACTTTTTTGGCCTTTGACATTATGTCTGCTGAGGAAAAATTGTTTCGCTATAATTCAACCAAAGCAGGTCGAATCTTGGCATTTTTTTAAAGATGATATAGTACTTAATGAGATCTTTCTGCCGCTGAAAGAATCAGATCTCTACCTAGAAAGACAGCTGAGTTAAAACAAAAACCAAAATGTCTTAAAATGATGTACTCCTCTTTATACAAAGGTTTCGCCATGTCGAAAGCCATTTGATAGGCATAATTTGTTTATTTTGTATAGCTGATGGCTGCATCTAACAAAAGCTGTTAGCGCAATCCGTTGCGGGATTAAAAATGTGAAACACGATGTAGCTGCTATAGCCGATGTTCTAAAAGCTGTTGCTTTTTATGCATACTGATGTACATTTCTTCATAATGGCTTACCATATATTATAGACTTTCAAATGGATAATACTCTATATGTGCTTCAATCATATGTGAATTATGCATCATCTCTGATATTTCCTTAAAGTCTTCTATCATAGTCTATAATGACCACTGAGTCCTGTCTGTTACGGTCTGTGATGGATCCAAAATCTGTCTGTGATAGGCCCAAAGCCCTGTCTGTCGCGGTCTGTGATGAGTCCAGACCCCGTCTGTCGCGGTCTGCGACGGATTCAGAGCCCTGTCTGTCACGGTCTGTGATGGATCGAAAACCTGTCTATCGCGGTCTGTGATGGATCCAGATCCCGTCTGTCACGGCCTGTGACAGGCCCAGAGCCCTGTCTGTCACCGTCTGTGACTAGTCCAGAGACCTGTCTGTTACGGTCTGTGACGGGTTCAAAGCCTGTCTGTCACGGTCTGTGATGGGTCCATAACCCGGTCTGTGATGAGTCCAAAGCCCTGTCTGTCACGGTCTATGATGAGTAATTAGTTAACTACATAGTAATTAATTAATTAATTACAATGTCTGTCACAGTCTATGATGGATAATTAGTTAATTACAGAGTAATTAATTAATTAATTAAAATGTCTGTCACGGTCTGCGAGGGGGGGGGGCGGGGGAGTGGGCCCAAAATTTCTACCTCTAAACACTTCAACACTCCTTTCAGATCGTGTTTCACAAAAAACGAGCACTCAATATTGGCAACAACTCGTACAAGAAAGGAGACAAACTAGGGTGGGTGTTGCCTTGGAAGATGCAAGAGGAATATTACGCCCACCCACACTCACATCTACACCCAAACCCAAACCCACACCCAAACCCACACCCACACCCACACCCACACCCACACCCACACCCACACCCACACCCAAACCCACATCCACACCCACACCCAAACCCACACCCACACCCACACCCACACCCACACCCAAACCCACACCCACACCCACACCACCACACCCACCATGTTGTTGATTTCATCTGCAAAATGCGATTCTATCGCCATCATTTTGCTACATAGATTAATCATATTGACTCAAAGGAAGAAAAGTGAGCAATAAAGAAAGGTAACCTAAAGTGCAAAAGAAAATATTTATCGTTTTCTTCACTACTATGGAGAAACATTTCTTCTTCCAAACTTTTTCTTTCTTTTCGAAACAATCTCAAGTAGCAATAATATTTTACTTCTCGTCTCACGTGGCCAATGCAAAATTTTTTATCGCAGTAAGAATATATCCAAATAATAAAATGTCGTCATTTCTTTATATAAAAAGGTTCTGATGAAATTTAAACAGTAGGTTTGTATTTCATTTACACATTGAATTTCTTTCACGTCGCAAATAACTTGGCGAAACAACTCACAATCTTGACTAAAACGGTCGACTCAATCAATTAATATTCGATCCAATGAACTCTGATCGTGAATCGAGTCTAACATATTCGGTTAGTTAAATCAAACCATTCGAGGACGATGATGATCACTGATGTTGTCGATGATTAATGTATTGATCTAGAGACAACTCGCACTGATGACTTGTGTGACTCATTTATTTCTCAAAACTTTTGAGTTGAGTTCTCTCGCTTAAGTAAGAACCACGGATAAATCACAATCGATCTGACATGGTCGACTATGATCTAAGGCTTTCTCAACACTAAAACTAAGATAGTTACAGGAAGAAATAGCGCATGATCTGATATCTCATAAACGACAAAAATTTTTACTCCACACTACGTTTTTTCAAAAGTTTTTGAGGATTTCCGTCATCCCCTATTCGGAAAATAAACTGTTTTTGATCGAATTCTTCAAAAATTCTCGAAGGAGCTTCATTGTAGCCAATAATTTTTTGTTTTGTTTGAAAGCTCGTGTTTAGGGCTAGACCTTCTCGTGATTCTTTTTTCAAGTAAGCTTTTTTATTATCATGTAAAAACACACCTCTATAGAAACCGCACCATTTTTTAGGGTTTTTTTCAGTCATTGAACTTGTCATCCCTTTTCTTCGCTTAAAATATAAGAATTTTAAAAAAACTCACGAGAGCAGCTAGCCGTAAAAACAATCTTTCAAGCAAAAAATATTTAAATGGATAGAATGAAGGTTCATAGAGAGTTCTTGGAGATACGATCGAGACATTGTTGAACCTTATTTGGTGAATATCTCTGTCAAGCATCATGATATAGTGCTGAAAATCTTACCATAGCCTTCTCACATCAGGCCCGACATATTCGGAAAATTTCCTGCAATTCGGACGTTTCTAGTCTGAGACTGATTTTTGAGTGAGGGTGGGGCCTCAAAATTACGGCAAAAAGAACGACAACTTTTTATTGTGATTATTTAAAGCAGCCGTCAACAATGTTTTACAGTGTATTACGACTAGCATAAACAATGACTTTACAAAATTACTGTTAGTACTGATCGGATCACATCATAAGATATCGTATCGTGAAGCGTAAACGGTTCGATAAACGATTATCGTTTTCTATCTTACTTCGTCGTAAACAGTCCTTGCAGTTGGTGTACTGCTCTTATTGATATATGTATGAGCAGCATGCTCTTATGACGAGCTATATACGTTACTACGTAACGGCAACGGCTCATCAACGAAGTCGAAAGACGGTCATAAGTTGTGCTTCACATAATATTTTCATAGCCCTTAATACCTATTGAACTATTTTATTTTTGCAAAATCAGTTGATACAGTGTAGAGTATCGTTGAGCAAGATTCACGAAACCCGTAAACATTTCCACAGTAAAATAAACATACGCCTTCTCATGCCAAAAATCCAAACTCTCTTTCTTGATTACGAATCTATACCTTTTGATTTATGACAAAATGTGTTTAAAGACTTTTACGATCAAGCACTATAAAGCTATAAAATCGAAAGTGGCCATATGAGATAATTTAAAATTTTCTTGCAATATTGGCAGAAGGCATGCACAGAAACCATATTTTTGTTCCATTTTTGATTAAGGAGAAGAAAAAAAAGAATTTCAAATTATTGCTGACGAAGCCACATGGAACCTATAAGAACTACGGGTAGGAAGGGTTTGCGTCGGTATGGTTGCCGGCGATTGTGGATGTGAACATGGAGTAGCACAAGATAATACTAAAGCTACATCCGCATTCGAAGATGACTTTTAATCGAGAAAAATAAGTTTTAATGAAAAGCGTATAGAAGCTATTTTCCATAAGCGTCATTCCTATTTGATTTTTTTGTCGAATGCGGAATCATCAATCTGGACGATGACAAGGATCAGATCTTGCACATGAGTGCTTTTTTCTTTTTACATTCGTTACAATAGTTCACTTGGACATATGACCTCACGCGTCAGTAGATCCTGTAGTGTCTGTTAGAAAACGACTGTGTTTCGGTGCAAGTATCAGTATAACACCTATGCCTACTTCGCTGCACAAAACGCAGTGTCATAATTACAACCGTATTGCTATCCTTACCAATCGTGGAGTTGACGGCACACGTACGATTGCAAGCGTACCTTTTAAGAGGGTTTACGGTCCTCGTAATTATTGATTTTGGGAAGTTCTTCGGAGAAGCTCAGGATGATCATGACAGTTGTCGAGACGGTCAAAAATTAGGATGTATAGTTGTTGCTTTATCCAGTTTGTTGTCGTAAATAGCAGTGAATAGATGTTCGACAGGCACAATATTTCGATCGCTTTTATTCCTTCGAAGACAGGAGAACTATATGTGACCAATGGCTCTGGATAAGATTATAACTATCTTCCATGTGTTTCTTGAAATAATATTATAACCTGTATACAAATACAGAACATGAATTTTCTATTTTGGATGCAACGTGACAATCCTGTATGTTGTATCGTCATTCTTCTATTGCTCTGTGGATAGTCCCATCTTTCTACTTTCTCCCCTTACGACATGGTTTATCATGACTTGCGCAATCTATTTTTAATATTGTATGAATAAATACATTCTATAACGTTTCAAAAAAAAAGAATTTATTGTTAGTAGTAACCCCATCCCCAAGGGGTTGGTCGTATCGTACACTTGATAATGATCATCAAACTGTTTGATAATCGAGTATCAGACCGTTTACGACAATACAGTAAGATGTTGCTGTAACACGGCACCTAACAAACGGCGAGAAACCCCCTAAAATGGTCACTTAGCGTGTGGGTGAACGTCTGGATGGGTGTGAAGAAAGGAGCAAGAAATACCAGTTTGTGTTAACGCCATGGCGGCAGCTTTTCGGTTTTTATGAGTATGGGTGTCAGTTTTCATTGGACAGACGCTGACAACATAATCTGCATGAGATGTTGCTGAGGTTCTGAACGCATGGCAGTTTCTCATGCCAAGAAGACGAAACAAGTTTTTAGGCTGCCATTCTTCGCAGCAGAGTCCACTGATCGTTGACACAACTGAGTTTGCCCCCATTCATTGCGCAAAAGTGAGTCGACAAGTTTTCGCCATCAGACCGAGCTATTTTATTTGACAGATTGTACGACCAATCGATTTGATTGATCAGATGTCTCAGAAGATTCGATCAATGATGGAAACGGTATATTGTAACATCTGACCGGTGCATGAAGAAAAAGTCATCTATCTCGTTTAAATATCCCATTATGATCTTTCGTCTCTACTTTTTCCCGCGCAGATTAAAAGCTGATTATGAATATCAGCTTATTATTGAGATTAGGTTGACTATTCTTTACAACAAACTCCAAACATGGACAAGACGGTTGAGTATTCAAAATCACTTTTTTCTCAAGCCAACTCTTACGTTTCTATTGTCTTTTCCCTAAACTCTTTTAAAATAGTGTTTCTTTATAATTCAGTATCAAAAGCTGAATAGAAAAACATGGATTCCTTAGATTCGAAATAGATAATATAGCAACGACAATAAATATATATATAGGCTCAAAGCCTATGTTTATAGTAATTTTCGTAAACCAATTTGCTTTTTTTTGAACACTATTAGCATTGAAATCCCATATTAACTCGGATCACATATATTTTACTAAAATTATTATTGCACAGAAGAAGTGTGGTCGTGGATGTTGGTGTAAAATGAAGACTCATATCAACATCCTTATGTCGGTGAGCTTTCCAGTATTTGAAGCATGTTTCAAGAAAGGGACAATCCTATTGAAACAAAAAATATGTATTTGTAACTAACTTTTCAAGTACTATCAACTCATATATGTATAAATCAATGAAAAATAAAATTCACTCTAATCTTTCCTTCTGTGTAGCTATATGAATACTACCTTGATTAGATGGAGCTTTCATCCGCAAGTAAATTTGGGGGAAAGTGTATGATAGAGTCCTGTAATCGTCTTGGAATGATCTATTGAACGATGTAAAGCTCATAAAAACAACTATTGAGATAGTGAAGAGAGCCTTTGAATGATTACTGAAATCATTACGTTGAACATGCATGAAACGAGCAGAAAATTAAATGTCAGCATTAACCTTGCTACGAGTACTTGGACATTTTACTAATATGCATTTCAAAATTAAAGAAGAGTAAATATTTGTGGAATAATTTTTGATAGGAACTAGGTAGATATCTGCAGTTTTCATTTTTTTAAAAGAAAAAATGAAACTACATCGAATCGTGAATATCAGACTGTCCTGGCAAATTTTCTCAGAATCACCCGCCAAGTTTCTTAAGCTTGGAATTTTAATTGCCCGTAGTGTATCAGAATCGTTAGTAAAAATTTAATAATTTATGTAATTCTATTATAGAAAGGTTTTGCTAATCATGAGTTATTTACATTTTACCATATGTTTTCGGAAGATTTTTGATGAAAAATCTATCTTCTAAACCTATGAAAAAACTTGGCTGGTGCTATAAGAAAACTTGTTAGAGCAATCTAGTATTCAAGATTCGATGCAGTTCCATTTCCTATTTTCAACGATGAAAATCGCACATGTCTGTTTAGTTCCTGTCAAAAATTATTCCAAAAATATTTACTCTTCTTTTATTTTGAAATGGATGTTAGTACTTTATGGCTCTCTTCCCCGTCCGAAAATTCAATTTTTTTGAAGAAAAAGATTTTTGAGCTAAGCATACAAGGATGTTGCCTCAGATGTTTATTTCAAATAATCATAGAAAAATGTTTCAAGTTTGAAAGGTTTCAATGAGATATACTACAAGTTTCAGAGGTCTTCTATGATAGTATTCTTTAACAAATTCAGGTACAAATTGAAGAAAAATTGTGACAAACTCCATTTTGCTATTCGTTATATAGTTGGTAGGAGTACAACTTCATGCACCTTAATTAATTTTAGCGATTAACGTATGATATGGCCATATTTTATCTGGATGTCCAATCATAGCTGAATGAAATGCAGAAAATTTTTTTTGCATTTTTCTTAAAACCAGTTTTCGTGCTATTGAACAAACTCCGTACAAATTTTTTCCAAACATGGTTCATTATAGAGAGCTGCGGTTTTTTTATTTATTAGACCAATTAATGTTTCTTAGGATGAGCGGAAAGAATTTTTAAATACTTCCTAGTTCTGTAGAAAAATTTATCTGTCTGAAAAGTCTATCATGATCTTTTCCAGATTTTTCAGGGTTTTAGAGATTTTGACCTGCCCAAAATTGAAGAAAGCAATAATTAAAAAACCCCTCCCTCATCCAAAGGAGCAAACAATTCTCTTTCAAATAAGATATTTCTCGATCCTGTATCTTGAAGTATAGTGAAAAGGAATTTGTACGAATTGTAGGCTCATTTTGGGCCTTGATTTTCAGAACATTTCTGAATGCTGAGATTTGAAGAGCTAAAAACCTTCGTAAGCTTACTTTCATGAGCCCAATATTTGTAGAAAGTTCCAGTGAGATAAAATGCACAGTATCGAAAAATCGGTTTTGCATGGGGGAGGGGGGGGGCGGCCTTAATCCATAGCCTGTTCATGCACAAAGATGCGTTTATTGATGCTCTGCAACATACCCGAAATTCATTCTAGGATCTTAGAGTATAAGGCATTAGGAAGGTAAACTAGCACGAACAGGTGTCGATGACTATTATGCAAGGTGTTCATCATAAATAGAATTCTTTTCTATGATATTTTGTAGAGAAAACGACTTTTTATCGGTTACTAGAAGGAGGTCATAATTTGGATAGAGTTTTCGCATTCAAATGTCAGAACAAAAGAAAACAAACTTTTTTGCGGAAAAAATAATCGTTTTTTGAAGAATGCATTGTGGACGAGAAACAGGTTGGTCCCTGATATCAAGTCAAGTTTTATCTGATAAGCTTGAAAAGCAGTCGTCAGTATCAAATTTTTGCACTGGCTGCATAATTTCAAAATACAAATCTTTTTGGGCTTTAACTTCCGTCATCTTAGGCGGTGGTTTCATAAACTCCTAATGTTCAAAGAAAATTCTCGAGAATATTTTAGAGCCATGGTTGAATCATTCTGGAGAATCTGTTTCGCGAATTATATTCTCTTATAGATAAAATTGTAGAAAATGTCTGAGTTACTCCTTCCTAACAAATATTACATCGTTTGGCTCGATGAACACATTGGAAAACCCAATTTTTGCCTCCAACTTAAACGCACTTTCTTTACATATATTGATCCAGAAAGTGGTAGAGAAATTCAGATGTCTGATGAAGACATTGACCGAATTATACTGTGCCAAACTGGAATCCCCGTGGCCTTCGACAATTTTCATTTTACTCTAAAAACGTTTGTTGACGAAGCTGCCTGTCTTGAGTACATCAAACAAATTCAGGATCATCGAATCTTGTTCATCACGTCAAGTAAGCTTGGACAATCAGCTGTTAAAGAACTGTTAAACAGACATTCTCGCTCGTTTATCAACACTAAAACTAATAAACCATACGATTCAATATATATTTTCTGTGGCGACATAGCATATGCATGTGGATGGGCCATAGAATACCTAGAATATGTAAAAATCTTCGACTTCGAAACAGATCTTTTAGCCCGAATGACAGGAGATTTAGGACGTGAATTCCTCAAGCAAGGTCAAGAACTGTTTGAAGCAAATCAGAATGAAGCTGCTGTCGAGCGCTTATCTTGGTCCAAGAGTCTTTTTATCCGTCATGAAGCATTACAATTTGAATCCAATTCACAAAGCAGCACGAAATCTTCATCACAAAAACAGCCACAATCAAGCAAAGAACTAGATAAGATCGATCAACTCCTGGCAACCGTGGATGAACGAATCAACCAAGAACAAAAAAGCGAAATTGAGGATGTAAGTAAAATCAACAGCAGATCCGATTTTTAAGGAAATGTTTGTTTATCGACCTCTGTTAGAAAACAGGACTGCTTAGGTTAAATAGAGAATCGAATATGCTATTAATTTGACACTGTTTAGGAATCCACCTATCTAAAATAAGAAAATATTTAGGCTATTTATTTATTTTTATTTTTGATCAGTCTTCGTCAAACTCAATTAGAACAAGAATCGCACGATTCTGACTGCAAGAATAGATTCATGTTTCTATGGCTCCTGACGATTAATGTTAGAGTGTCTAATACAGTTACCACATTGCGTTGATCGGTTAGGCTTCATTAAAGTGAACGAATATAGAAAATCTTTGATTAATGCATTCAAAAGTCCATTGTGCAATCCTAGGTCAATCATAGTTGGTCGTACATGGCCGTATACGAACCAATGACGGCAGATAATGGCAGCTATTTGTAGTAGCTATTTACAGTAATCGTAAATGATGCTGTACGGCGTATTCCGACCACCGTAAACAATGACCACAAAAAGATGCCGTGAGTGTGGGTTGATATGGGTAAGGATGAGGGAGGCACAATGGGCAGCCAGGCGACAAAATCAATTTTCGAGATTCGAACCCATATCGTAGATAGCATTGAAACTATTATGGTCCTGAATTTAAGTGTAGCATGAATACTGCTCTCTAGAGAGTATGCATTAAATAGCAGGTACCACAAAGTACGTAAAATAGGTGAATATCATCAATTAGACCATATATAAGTAAAATCTATATTTTTAATTGATGATTTAGTTATATTCCTTAGTTATTATATATTTATACAGTATTACATATTTACCATATATTGCAAGCCGTTTGGACTTCTTAAAGTTCTTTAAGTTATAATAAGATCAAAAACTTACCATCAATATAGTGAAAAATAGTCACTGGTCCATAATGCAGTTCTTTTGTCGGAGTTGAAATTCAAATTTTAAATAATCATTAGATAGAACGTGTCATCATCTATCTTCAATCGATGCACAAAGATGCGCCATTGAATCCTTGTCGGGATATTTGATTTTTACAATATTTTTTAGCACAGCGTCGTCGTCCCCCTCAGGCTCACTTGAAAAATCAACTTTCTAATTTCAACCTGAAACTTTGTTCAGAGAAAGATCTCAATGAGGCTAGTTTATTCTGAAAGTTTCAAATTCCCTGGTTGCTCCTATCATTAAATGTGAACATTTAACATTTTGTGCTATAAGCAATATGAAGAAGAGTACTTTTTCTTACACTTGTATCTCGGAATAGGAGGAATCTAAAAATCTGAAACTTCCAGAATAAACTAGTCTCATTGAGGCCTTTCTCTGCACAAAGTTTCAAGTCGAAATTCAAAAGTTGATTTTTCACGTAAATCTGAGAGGGACCACAGCGTTGTGGTAAAAAATGCCGTAAAAATCAAATAATTATCTCGACAGAAATAAGCTAGAAGCACGAACTTTTTTCAGGGTGTTCATAGCTCACTAGAGTCTACATAATGCACATGGTCTCGACTCAAAAGCTATTCGGTACCTTGAAATTGCTCCTGCCACTTTTTTCTGTCTATTGTGAGGAGAGGGGGAGGAATTGAATGTAGGTGTGGGTCTCCTCTTCATCAACAGCCATCTTCACATCCACATCCTGCACCAACACCCATACTCATGCTCTTTTTTTCGGAAAAGAACTGATTTACTGCTACCACCGCACTGGCGCGAACAACAGTACGTTTTAATAATCCTGAAACAAAGAAATCTTAGCTTCAAGTCTGATTCACTGATACAAAAATTTCGACCAATCAGTTTTCAAAAAAGCTTTTCATCGCTATTGTAAAATATTTACGATGGAGGAGCTAACCCTTCCTGATATCTAATTTAGCGAATGGATACCTTGCATCAACGGATTTATCTACCATGATAGACTCTATCCGAACTTCGAGGAAGAAAGGCATTTTGAAAAAGCTTTTTTTACAAGAAAAATATCAAATTCAGTGATGCTTATTTGACGCTAATCACTTCATTCTCCACTTTCAACCGAAGTATTAAATAAAAGAACTTCAAATTAGTGCTAATTATCAAGGAATTCGTTTACACAATAGTTTAACCAACTAATCATTCTCTCATAATCCTCTCCCCTCTCCTCCTTAAATAAAAAGGCATGGCCTTCTATTACAATCCAGTGAATCGGCCTTTTTTTAGCGACATTCTATTGTGGGTGGCCTTCTATTATGAGTTTTTCGGAAAATTCCTTCTATAGCTATGCTCATTTTGTTGGCATCTTTTTCCACTAGTTTTACTCATTTCCAGCACTAAATAAATGTGGTTTATTCGTTGATTGTACTGGGAATAGAAGAAATTGTATTCATTCACTCACTCATTTACATTAGTTAATTTTTTCCGTTATGTCACTGGTGCATGTTATCTATTGGAGAGAATCGTATATTCGTTCATCGTGTGATGCAACAGAACGAAAGAAAAGAAATATACAAATTTTTCGTCCTATAAATAATGTGCATTAGTGACACAGCGAAAAAAGTGACTAATGTGGATGAGTGAATGAATGAAGTTGACTGGCATGGGATTCTATAATGTCCAGCGAATCAATCGTTTGGAGGTGGCGTTCTATTCCGGGTGACTTTCTATTATAGGGTGGCGTTTTATTTCGGGAGGGGGTTTAGAAGCTTTATAAGTGTATAAAATATCAAGTCAAAACAACTGTCACTCGTAGATAATTTTTATTTTTCGGTGGAAGTATATCGTCCCAACATATGTTTCATATTTAATAAATTTCAATTTTAAGTTTCATTTGCAGTGGAATGGTTTTAAAATAAAACTATCTATGCTGCTGACTTTTTCCTAGGTCTATCTATTGCACAAAGAATTAGACTAAAAACTGAATAATAAAGATAGAAAAACAGCATTATAAAAAAGAAATACTTTTTTTTTTGGGCACTCTGTAGAAATGATGTGATCTGATGCATGCAGCTCATCAAATCTTACGTAATCCAGCAGCTTCCGATACTAAAAACGCGAAGCATTACATCATAGTGTAGTCATTCGATAATTGTTTGACCGAGTGATGTAAGCTGATTCACAGGTATCGGACAATGTTGAATCATGTCAAATATGATAGGTTCTAACAGTCACATAGGATTGTTTTTAGAAATATAAGTCCGAATGGGACTTAGTGAATTTGGTAGCCGAAATATCAACTGAACATGTCCTAAGTAACTAGATTACAGAAAAAAGTATCCACTCATACTTGATCGTTGATTGCGATAAATTTTCGAACTCGTTAAACGAGATCCAATCTAATGAAGTTTAACATGACAGATAATTGGATGAAATAGTTTTAGTTTTTCAGTTTTTGAAAAATAATACTACATATTATGGCCATTGTCTATCAGTTAGAGCAATCAAATATGTATTTTGATTCTCAATGATTTCATAGAGCGGTCTCTCGCAATGTATTTCTTTAGGATGATTTTCCAAAACAAACGACTATAAGCGACATAACATTCCCTATTGCAGACCATCTCATAGTCTGCCTAGATGAACAGTTCAGCTCATGCGAACAAACTCCAACAGAAAGTGAATATAAAACTTACGTACCTGACTCGACTGCGATCCAGAAAGAAGATTCGAATATTGGCTATCTCTTTCAATTGGAACATAACATAACAGCGTGTTTCTCAACAATACCTGGATCGCTGGAAATTTTTCATGATATCGACGAGTGTTGCCAGTGTATCAATGAGAATGCATCTACCAAGACAATTTTCTTTATTACATTTGATACTCTGGCAGAAAAAATCCTTTCGCGTTCGACCGAGACATGCGGTTCGATCAAGAAGATCTATGTTCTGGGCGGGTACACTTCAAGAATCGTTGATAGGATTAATGATTATCGGAATCAGGACATTGACATTCGTCTATTTGATGCTCCTAACACTCTTCTAATTCGTATCCTAAAAGATGTCAGTCAACATTATTTATCAAAAGGCAAAGACCATAAGAGTCATGTATCACCGCCAGCTAATTCTGCATTGGTTTACTTTGATTGGGCTAAGGAAATGGTGACCTGTGCAAGCCAGCTGGAGAAAGATGAATTTGAAAGCAAGTTGAATGATATAGAAAAGCATAAGAATGAGACAGAAAAGTCGATTATACAAACAAGCTTTCTTGATGATGTCGAACAGCAACTAAGCCGCTGGAAACTCAAAGAAGATTCGGAGTCTTTGATATTGATATTCATCGTTGGATTGGACACGAAATCTATTCATCTTGCTTCTGACATCGCTGGACTAATAGATTGCAAGACGAATGAACAGGTCATGTCAGCCATACTGAATATGAAACTGCTCGATCCAATTATTGTTATATCATCCACAGTACCATCTGATGAACTACTATCACTCACGCAACTCCTACATTATTACTGTTTTTCACAGCTAGAAGAATTCGGACGAAATTCATCAACAACCAATTTGAACGTTACATATGTTAATGCGATCGATCATCTTATGAATCACCTGTATCATAAGTTGGGACAGTACTATCGAGATTCTGCTCTTCAAGCACGTTATGAATCCCAAGATCGAGAAAAAGCTAAGCGTCTGCTCGGAAGATCTACGAAATGCTACATACTGCTCAAGAATGATACCGAGAAAACAGTGAAACGCTATGCCGCAATATTGGAAAAACAAGATCCTAAGATTTACCAATAATTTTTACAATTCTATTCCAGCTATAAACATTGAAAAAGTTATTTTGCATGTTTGTATCATCAATAATTCAACAATCTAATCTTATTCCATATGTTGGTTGTATGTAATTACTAAAAAACTAAAGGACTAGAAGCTCTGTAAAAAAAACCGTACTATTGAGAAATGAAAAAGTCAGATTTTCGAAGATTCCTATGACGGAAGAATTTTCACATCGATCTTGGAGATCCTGTAAGGATTTTCTGAATTGAAAATAGATATATGGAGATTTGGAAATCCTTCTAGCATCAAAATATTCGAAAGTGATTTTTTTTATTTTCCACAATACGGATGTTTTGGAAATGTAGTATGACTTCACTCAATTTTTGTGGTCGGTGAATTCATACCTGAAAATCTTATGGATGTTTTTTTTTGTTTCTAATTATTGTCAACTTTTATATATTAATCAAAAACTTGTTAGAAAGAATCGATGAAGTGTCAAGTGTAATGTAATATCATCTGTTTTTAATAAAATTTGAAAAGTATTTTCAAATATAGCATCAATCTTATTAGACATCTTCATTTCTCTGTTGTAGATAGATTTGATTATTGTGGTTGTCTTACACCATCATAATTCAGCCGCCGGTAAACCCTAGACGATATGGTATGTTATCTATTAATTAGATTTTATTTGTTGAATCGAAGTTAAAAACAATTGAGTTTATCTCGTATTCTAATCTGTTAATTGCCGATTTCTGGGATAGGAAGCTTTCTTGCTTTGTTCTAAATCCTGAAAGGATGAGTATGCAGAATGGAAATTGTTTCTCTGTTTGTCCGGTGTCTGATCGGTTGAAAAATGAATCAATAGAATTTTGACCCTAGAAAAACCAGCCAATCTGATGTATTTTCAATTTTACTCTAAGCGAATCAAATTTTTATTCTTTCAAAAACCAACCAATCATGTGTGTCTCAGTTTTTCTCTTGGCAATGGCACTTCTCCGTCGTATAGCTGTGGAGCAAGTGCATTGTCGTGTGTGAACATGAATACGTGTAACTATAAGTTTGTATGAGTAGAGCTTTAATGATTGTGAGGATATGGATGTGCATATTTGGGATGTCGATTTGAGAGCTTTGAGAATGTGCATGGATCAGGATGTTGCTACTTATGATGGTGGGGTAGTGTGAGATTGATGAGTGTGGTTGTATGGTGTGAAGGTAATGTTTTCTGTTTCTCGAAAATAGTAGGATTTCTGCGTCAGGATTGGTAGGACTGTCGATGTCGACGAATGTAAGGGATTAACATGTATCCTAAACGATGACTACATTGGTGCGGGGTGATAATGTTGTGGGATTGGAATGTGCGCTTACGGATGTGAGGCTAAGGACATGAGAATGAGGAAATGAGGAGGATGTAGATAAGAATAGCAAAGAATATAAGAGTCAAAGCACAAACAAAAAGGTCGTAGCATAAAGTAGTTTAGTGTAGGGACATGTCATTACGAGTGTGAACTTATGGTTGTGCACATACGAGTGGAAACATAAGGGCGTCAGGATAGGGAAGTGAGAATAAGATTATCAGAATTAGATCGTGAGAGTAAAGGCGTGAGGAGTAAAGTGGGGGAGGAAGAGTTGGAGAATAAGGGTATGCAAAGGAGGTTGAAAGGTTCAGGGTGTGAGCAAGAGAGTGGGAAGATTGGGGCGCGAGCGGGATAGTGAAAAGATAAGAGTGTGAGGAAAAGGGAAGGAGAATAGGGATGTGAGTAGAGAGAGGGAAGCATCACGGCGCGAGCCCACAGTTCGAAGAATACGGGGTCTAGTGTAGAGGTTAGAGATTAAATGTGTTTGGATAAGCGTATGTGATTAAGACTGCGAGGTTATATGTGTAAGTATAGAAACGGGAGAATAGGAGTATGAGTATTACTTTCTGAGGAAAATTGTATGAGGGTAAGGATATGAGCAGAAGTGAGGCAGGTGAAGGTTGTGAGTAGATAGATGGGACGATGCGTGCATAAGTTTAGGAGAATAAGTATGAAATGAGGATGACGATGTGTTTGCAGAGGTCAGAGGATATGGGGGTAAGCGTGGGGGATGCAGGATCAGAACGTTAGCATGCTGGGGGTAGGATAAAAATGTGAAGATAAGTGTATATGATGAAGACTGTATGCTTATGCTTGTGAGTATGTGAGTGGCTGGATAAGGGTGTTAGTATAGGGATGAGAAAGTAAGAGTCTCAATTCAAGAGTACCGATATAACGGTGTGAAAAGGTGTAGAGACGAGGAGCAGGAATAGATGTATCAGAAAATATCTGGATTAACATTGGGTTTTATATGGATATAGGCGTACGCGTGGTGGAGTAAGAGTATTACGGCAAGAGTGTATGGGAAAGGTGTGAACATTGGGCTGGAACGAGAAGTGTGTCAAATCAAAGATGTGTGATGCCTAGTGTGAAGCTAAAGGCATGAGAATAAAGTTATCACGGGAAGAGAGGCATTTTTTGGGAAGGAGTGTCAGAATGAAGATGTGCGGATAGGGAGATCCCTCTTAATGTGTGAGTGTAGTGTGTACAGCATCTGAGTTCGAATTTTTGTACTGCGATTGAGATTGTTCCAAAGCGTGACAATGACTGAGTCTGTAGTAATGTTGTTTGGGCTCTCACGGTGACGGTTTTATTTGTTGTGAGCTTTTTGCTTGGGTAAGACAGAGGATGACGTATCTGTTTCGTGTCGGATTCTCGGTTTTGTCGTTTTACTGCTGTGAATCTTGCTCTACGATGAGGGTTCAGTGTTTGTTTGTATGCGGATGTCTTAGATGTAGTATGTGCAAAATTTCACTGTGTACTTAAGACGTGACTTAGGATTCAGTTTTGTATGATCCTGAATAGTGGTGGTGCTTTGGGAGTATATGCATTCCAGGGCTGAAGTTTAGAGTGTGGAGCAGAGTTAATGGTCTTGTGTGCGTATGCGAAATATGTTTATAGATATAACGTGACCTTGTTTATCAATTTGGGGCTGGATTGATAGTGAAACTAGAGAAGAACGCTGCAAATTTATGTGTAAATCTAAGCCAAAGTGTCCAATAAAAAGGAACTACATTATTAATAGGATTTTTATGTGTACAGAATAAATTTTCTTAGAACTACTCAGATTACAACTGGAGAACAACAGTGTTTTGAATTCTGAAATGTTGAACAGTGATTTGAGAATTGATGTTAGTGTCGTGGTGCATCAAGATCTGTAGTTTCTTATTTTAGTCAGAAAGTATGAATTTCAATACTTAGAGTGGCTAGTTTTGACATGTGGTATTTCGTAGATTCATATAGTATCATCTATAGTGTTTTTTTTTATTTCTTATCATTCACTAAGATATCACTAAAAGTTATCTATCAACGGGTTCATGTTTTATTTCTACTTCAGAGAAACTGAAGTTTATTTCAGTGAGGTTAGAAAATAGGTAACTTTCATTTTCGGCGAAAATGAAATTCGCCGATTCCATTATCGTCGAATGAATTAATTATCGAAAATGAGTACAAGGTGCATTTAGTCGGTCTTATAGACAACAGTTATACTATAGATAATTAGTCCATTATACCAAGTCATGTTGGTTTTCAAGTGAGATGGCTTTCAAGTCGGTCAGATTGACTTCCAAGTCAGATAGGTACCAAGTCAGATGGTTACCAACTCAAATGGTTACCATGTCAGACGGTTATCAAGGTCAGACTAACTCACCCTTGTCCTCACCACAAGATAGTTAATAGAGGGTGAGGGTGAGATTGCTGGTGTGAGTGCAGGTGTGAGCATGCTAGGTAGGGTGAATAAGTCTGACTCGGTAACCAACTCAGGTGGTAACGACCTGGGCTGAGAACCAACTAAGATGGGAACTTATCCAACTGTCGGAAGAATTTTGAGGCGAGACTTAGCGCATCTTATAGATCTCGATGAACTATGTTTACCCTAAAAAGAGTTCGTGCCCATGGCTTGTTTCTGGCGAGATAATGAGGTTGTATTGCATTTTCTCCGTAGGATCCCACTTTTTCGGCACAACCTTATTTTCGAGTTTTTGACCTGAAACTTTGCTTACATAAAGCCCTCAGCTAGACTAGCTTACAAAAAAAATCTCAAAACTTTTCGACGAAGTCTCTTTGAAATATCAAGTCTCTAAGATATAGGTTCTTTCCCACTGATAGTGTACATAGCATAAATTTTTAGTAGTTTTCATACTTCAAAGAGACTTCGTCGAGGAGTTCTGAGATTTTTTTTGTAAGCTAGTCTAGCTGAGGGCTTTATGTAAGCAAAGTTTCAGGTCAAAAACTCGAAAATAAGGTTGTGCCGAAAAAGTGGGATCCTATGGAGGAAAATGCAATAAAACCTCATTATCTCGCCAGGAACAAGTCATGGACACGAACTCTTTTTAGAGTAAACATAGTTCATCGAGGTCTATAAGATGCGCTAAGTCTCGACTCAAAATCGTTCTGACAGACGGATAGGCTCCCTCGTAAGATGGGAACCAACTCCCATACTTTCCATCTGACCTAGTTACCGGATCACTTGATAATCATCTGACTTGGTAACACTCTGAGTTGATAACCGTCTGATGTTGTAACCATCTGACTTTGAAGTCAATCCAATCGATCTGAAAGCCATCTCACTTGGAAATCAACTGACTTGGTATCATGGACTAATTATCTAAAATATAATTATTGTCTATAAGACCGACTAAATGTATCTTATACTCATTGTCGGTGATAAATTCATTCGGCGATAATAGAATCGCCGAAAATAGACTAAATCAAAAAATCAATAGGCCATAGTATTATTTACGTCAACTATATTAAAATAAATTTTAAACAAACTTCTATCACTCACCCTAAAATCTGTGTAGTGGAACAAGCCGAAGCGGTCATTTTCTATTTTGTTCATCGTTGTCATTATTGCATGGCATATACTTTAGAAAAACAATATTTAATTGTCAGTCTTCGAAGTTATTTTGTGGTACACGAAATCAATAGAATATTTCATATAATAAAAGCCTAGTCTTTAGCGTGTTTTAAATTTTTGCACAGTCTACCCAGGACGATGATTCCGACCTCCGGATCCGGCCGGATTCAACAGCAACCAGGGCTATTTCCCACTAATTCCGGTAGGTTCCAGCTTATTTCCCCTCGGAACCGCCACGAAAACATACGGAAGATGGAAGCAGTATTCCGGACCGGAAAGCACCGTACCAGATCCTGCTTCCCAGATCGCAGAATACGGCAAGGAACCAGTCGTTTCCCGCGGGAAATTCACGGATTCAGTCGCCGAAATCATCATTCTGGGGTATTTTTCTGCAGGATACGATGAACTTTCTCGCCGAATCCCACAGGATCTGTTTTTCAGAATCATTGACCTGGGATCATATCCAGCCGGAATCACCGTGGAAAACGGCCGGATCTACTCCGATGCTATCTACTAACAACATAGAAAATCTCGGAAATCAACGAAACACGACCAAAGTATTCCTAAACAAGGGTACCGCCGGCTATTTCCAGCAAACTCCCGACATTTCCGTCGTTTTCTCGCCAGAAACGCTTGGAAACGCCAAGCAGAATCCGTCAAAGTCCTGCGCAATACTGTTCCTAAGATCCGATCGTTTCCTACCATTACCCGCAGGAAACGGTGCACTGGCCCGTTTTCTCGCCAATTCCATAGAAATTCTCTACTTTCGGTCAGAAAAGTGGGCTCCAAACTGCCTAAACTCCAAATTTCGAGCTCATTTACGCATCCATATTTTACTCAATGACCTCTGTTCTTGCTTTAAAGTTAATAGTAAACGATAGGCTCCCATAGATAATAGCCATAGACTATGAGCACTATGTAACTGTAAATTAGTCATTTAATTAGTATGCATCTTAATTAGTCCTCATCTTGATTAATACTCAACCCACTAGCACTAATTAAGATAAGTACTCATGACTCTCGACGGGTTAAACCATGAAGACGCATAGGCACTCAAGCAATACGCCATGAGTATACCCTTAAGTCCTCAAGCAATACG